>OY723391.1:1841877-2094377 GCA_963210295.1 Ophion ellenae
TGGGGATTTTGTTTTTAATGTGATAACTGGCTGAACTGGTTATCACTGCTCGCGGATCTTACTCGATTGTACATAGCGCCGGGAGAAAGTCAAGTTAGGTTTAAAGCTCAGTTTATGTACTGTTGATGAAATTTGATTTGGGTTGCTTCGTTTGGTTTGCGTTCATGTAAATTTGTTTGGGTTCTGCCAAAGCTACATGATTTCTGCGTTACAATATGTTACAATATATATATATACAATGCGTTACAATATATATATATATATATATATATATATATATATATATATATATAATTTATATTCCTGCGTTAAAATATGTTTCTTACATGTTTTCACACTACGAGAAATATTTTAAGAATATTTTTATTCTTGTTTCTTAAAAATTCTTTTTGCAAAACGATGAGAATTATATATATATATATATATATATATATATATATATATATATATATATATATATATATATGTATATATATATATATATATATATATATATATATATATATATATATATATATATATATATATATATATATATATATATATTTGTTGTCGGCTTTCGTGCGTGTGCGACTTCTTCCTAATTTCGGAAACACAAATGACAGTTCTTGCGTGCCATACATCGAGCTTTACTGGGGAATGTATGAATGCACATTTAGTTAAGGGGTCTTCCCACTTTAGACGCTAAAAAAGGCTATTTTTTAAATCGGTTTATATTATAGATATTGATATAAAAGTTGTTACATTTAATAAATACGCTTGCGAAATACATTTAAAAAAAATTGTTTATTCAAGTCACTATTCATAGACTAAAATGGTAGTTAAAAAAATGTCCTAAAAACTTGTCGGTCTGCCCTGTGATGAAATCTCGGAGATGGTTCATCCGAAACGAAAAAATCAAACGGTTTTAGATTCAATATGTTAATGACTAAAGCGCATATCATAGGATTTTTTATGAATACGAAAATAACAAGATGGCGGACATTTGTCGAAAAAACAAAAGAAAACGTGTTTGTTCACCGTTTTTGGCAAAAAATAGTAAATATCTAAATATGAAAAATCCTCGATATGCGCTATTGCTATAGCTGTAAATAATATGTGGTAAACATTTCATAAGGATCGGTTCAGGAGCTTCGAAGATTTTATCAACAAGCCGTCGAAAAACGTTGTTTCGAGAGAGACGCGTTTGAAGTTTGTTTTGGTTACATAAATACATATTTTTTTTTTTATTAAGTGTAACAATTTTTATTTCAATATCTATAATATAAACCTATGAAAAAATTTCATGAAAATAGCTTTTTTAGCGTCTAAACTGAGAAGACCCCTTAAATATTTTAATATTACAGAATGAACCGCCACTGGTGGGTGGGTGGTCGGGGTTCGACACTGGCGGTACATCGAGTTAAGCATTATTGTGAATGGGGAATACTCGGAGCGGTGACCGTTTAGCCGTACACCAGCTGGCGCATCAACCAGTGAGCGGAAGGCCAATACTTCTGAGACCTTGGGCGTAGATACTTGAGTAAAAGTCTGTGCACCAGGGAACTAGAAGCACTCGGAAAAAAGATTTATTAAGGACGAAGACGTTTGTCTCCCGGTGAATAAGTTTTCTTATTCGTATGTCAGCCTACTACGATTTTATTAACAGCTAAGAAAATGTTTTTCAAGTTTATGTGTAAGATTTACTAAGAATTTTTCTTAACATCTAATAGGATATATAAGTTGGACGAAATCGGTGTTTCATATCCGACGAATAGAGTTTTTCTTAATAATCTTCTTCATAATTCCCCAGCTGGTTTTTTTTCGAGGAATTGTGTCGTTCCGTCCGTCATTATTTTCTCACTTGAACGTTTTTTTCCCAATTTATATTCTTACTTACACTTGAATCATTCCTCGCTTTCGAGTTTTTCACTTCCGCAACGCAAGGTGCGCATGCGCGCATTAGTAACATAGTCGCGAAATAAGAGGTTTTCGCGATTAGAAATTAGTATTTATTTGATTTGAGGAAATATTTATTCAAATTGTCAATTTTAAATAGGGCTTTTAATTGATGTGAAAAATCGGCACGTAAAAAAACATATTTAGTGACGCCGAATAAATGCTGTAGTTATAATCACATACACACTGTTTCCATACGAGTGAACATTTATTAATTTCTAATAAATTATGTTCTAATGTGCCAGTTTATTGGAACATAATAAATCATTTTTCTGAGTGTATGGGACCGTATGTACCGATACGGATTGTTCCACACTTTCCTCGTACCCTCGGCAAATGTGGTATAGGTCATGTTCGTTGGGTCTCATCATTTTGATACGAACAAGTGCGCATGCGCATATCGATGCGCAACGCGCAGCTGCGCAATGAAACGAGTCTTGCGCAAAACGAATGACTCGTTTCATTGCGCAGTTGCGCATCATTATGCGCATGCGCACCTGTCCGTGATGTGCAACGCGCAGCTGCGCAATGAAACGAATTATGCGCAAAACGAATGACTCGTTTCATTGCGCAGTTTCGCGTTGCGCATCATTATGCGCATGCGCACCTGTCCGTATCAAAATGATGAGACCCAACGAACACGACCATAGGTAGTGTAACTTAAGGTAGTACTAGCGTATTGACTAGTCAACAAAAAATCTATAAATTATCGAATCTGAAAAAAGCAAAATATAATGTATTTATAACAGTTTTCTTGTTATTCGTCGCTTTTCGTACAACTCTGATCTGACCGGGAATATTATTATTTCCGTTCCAAAGTTCGATCCGCACGGATTCCCTATATGGTGCGGGCTAAATGCGTTGATTTCGTGAATTAATTACGATTGTATTTAGCCGGTAAGGCCTGCAGAGTTTTCGCGGACGTCATTTTTTATGTCTCTACTACAGCATACAAAAAAATCAACTTTTTTTCTAACGAGGAGGTTCGCGCACGTACTACCTTAAGACGGCTGCGCAGACGCAACGTAAGTTAGGTACACTGCTGAAAAAATATTTAATTTAAATAGGATCTATTTAAATCAAATAGGTTTTTTCCTTATCTCGAGGCCTACTACGATCTTATTTGTTACGAGGATATTTTTTTTACTCGTTTCAGCTATACTTTTCAATATTAAATATATTCAATACATATTACATATATGTCATATGTATTGGAGCCTTGGAGTGCTCCACACTCTTCAATCGAATATTAATTTTAAAAAAATTTAATTAAAATAGCTGTTACTCCGCGGTTTTTAAGAATCCCATAATATAAAAATACGTTTTTCGTATTCACAATTCGGAGAAATTAAAAAAAAAATCAACGAGTCTTTCCTTGAGAAAAAAAGAGATTTTTGCATATTTTGCCCTGAAACGGACGTTTGGCTCAATAAAATCTAAATTAATTTTTTCCTGGAAGGCTAGAAAAAGACGCACATTTTCGTTTTTTACGAATGTAAATACGTCAAATCCTGCCAAAGATACAGCCATTTAAATGGACAAACGTTAAAAAATGATAATCAACGAGAAAAAACGTCAGAATTTTTTTTAAATGTCGACACTCGGTTAATATTTTTCAATAAAGTAACTCGATTTTTCAAAATTATTTGTGATTTTTTTTACTGGCTGAAGTGACGTGGAATGCCTCATATATAGCGCGTCACCAAAACGTGGACACTATGTATCTATTTCTTATTATTCCTAAGATTGTATTTATTCCTAATAAATCTGTGATTTGGTTTCATTTGTTCAAAAAACCACTCAGTTGAATCCACTAAATGTATGTATGTAATTTTATTAAATTTAAATGAAATAAAATTTTCGTAGAGACAAACATTTTTCTATTTGTTTGGATTAATGGTCTGCCTTTATCGCAATACACACATCAATGGGGAGAGGGGCAGAGAGGGGGTCAGGGGAAGAGAAATTATATATATGGATTATATTTGAAAAATCTATAGTATGACATTCGATAAAACTCTCTAACTATCCCAATAATATTAACTAAGTGATATAGTTTATGTGATACAACAAATAGTTATAAGAATTCATGTGGTCTCTTATGTCATATCAGCGACGAAGATGCCACAAACACTCGGTTGCATAGAGCTGCGTAGCTATAGGTAGGTAGGTTGTAAGTTAGATTCCACGTGGACGCGAAATACTTCCTTCGAAAAAAATCATTCCAGAAGGTCAGTGGATGTATGGTACAAAATCATTGTGAAAGAACTCTAAATTAAGTATTCCAATTTATTTTGGATTTTTTAAATATTCTATTCAATATTCTAATAAATATATTTAAAGCAAATAGGATCGTGGTGGGCCGTGAGACAAGGAAAAAACCCATTTGATTTAAATAGATCCCATTTAGATTAAATATTTTCTTTGGCAGTGCAATGAAGAATGTCAAGCTATAGTGGTTTCCGAAGTAACATGGTCCGAAGAACTGCATGTCACGCAGACACCTTCTCAACCTGATCAAGCCTTGATTTTCCAAGGCCCAAGTCAGAGGTTGCATTTCAAAACTGATCAGGGCTTGAAAAATCCGGATCAAGGGCTGAAAAAGAAATCAGGCTCCCCGGTCCAGGCCATCCTGTAGCTGGAACAAGATTTCTACTCGGGAATGACATGGAAAAGTAATTATTAGCGAAAAAAATTAGCAAAATTAGACTCTGTGGGTACAGAATTCAAATAGAATTCATAAACCGGTTATGAAACTTTAAAAGCGTTTTTTGGAAACCACGTTTTTTAAATCTAGAGGAAGCATAATTCGGGCAGTTTTCATCCGATTAATTTACAATTTAGACTATAGTTTCTTAGATAGATTCTCTAAGGAAGTACCCACCATTTTTTCGATTAATCAACGATTCTTCTTTTTATAAACATATTAAGACTGATGGATTAGCAAAAAAAGATAAATGAATTAAAAAAGATATTTTTCGAACCCCTTTTTATAATAATCGTCTGTACTTCTCTAGCAAAACTAATGTAAGAGACGTTTATTTTCGTTGTAGGTGCTTATCATCCATAAACGTTCCACGTCCTCCCACAAAGCGCCATAAAAACGCTTTCAGTGTAGCCACTACTGGGACCACATTTTGTATGTTTCCACATTTTTTTGTTTGTGTATGTCAACACATGTAGAACCCAAACAAACCCAAACCTCATTGTGATTGCTTTTTAGTAGGTACTGTCAACAAAAATTCTCAAAAGAGTCTCTTTAAATTCGAGTCAATTTTAATAACCTACATGGCAAACGTCAGGGTTTCGCGTCGCCTGGCAGAACTTTCGATAGAAACCCCGTATGTACAAAACTTGATTTATTGTATTTTTTGCACAGCATCCTTCGGTTCCAAATTGATTAATATAAGCTGCAATGATTTATTGCGGCCAAAGGTTGCGGGTTGATTAAATAACCCTATAAAACATTTTCCATTTCACATTACGTCCTTTGCACTGGTCATCGACTAAATGGTATGGCATCAATTTTTTCTTGAATTGATCGAACAATCAAAATAATTGTTTTTGCACAAATTGAACAAACTGAAAGCATAAAAACAGTCACATATATTCATATGCACCCAAGAGGAATCGTGTGCCGTTTCAATGTAATGAATATTTTTTGTTCCCATATCGGACGGACGCGTTGACAGAAAGATTGTGACTGTCAGTATTGCTTCTATTTCTCAATAACATTTATATATTTTTTCCATACATTATCCATTACTTAGCGAGAGATTGTACGTTTTGCATTTTAATTCTCGTGTCAATCGTTCCCATGGCAAATTCATATTCGCGTGATGGTCTACCAGCTAAATAGATGTATCCATTTTTCCGCCTTCAATAGCCTTCCAGAAAAAAATTAATTTAGATTTCATTGATCAAGTCGAACGTCCGTTTCAGGCCGAAATATGCAAAAATATTTTTTTTCTCAAGGAACGACACTCGTTATTTTATTTCTTAAATTTCCCCGAATTGTGAATACGAAAAACGGATTTTTGGTATTTTTTGTATAATGGGATTCCTAAACACCGTGAAGTAACAGCTATTTTTATTTTTAAAATTTTTAAATTAATATTCGATTGAAGAGTATGGAGCACTCCAAGGCTCCAATACTTATGACATATATGTCATATGTATTTCAAAAACCTGGTAAACATACAGCGAGTGCTCCACACCCTTCGATGAAATATTAATAAATTTTTTTTTTTAATATCTGTCACTTCACGGTGTTTAGGAATCCCATAATATAAAAAATAACAAAAATCCGTTTTTCGTATTCACAATTCGGGCAATTCTTAAAAATAAAACAACGAGTGTCTTTCCGGGAGAAAAAAAATATTTTTGCACACTTTGCCCTGAAACGGACGTTGGACTTGCTCAATAAAATCTAAATTAATTTTTTCCTGGAAGGCTAGAAAAAGACGCACATTTTCGTTTTTTACGAATGTAAATACATCAAATCCTGCCGAAGATACAGCCATTTGAACGGAAAAATATTAAAAAATGGTAATCAACGAGAAAAAAAAAACGTCCGAATTTTTTTAAATCTGTCGACACTCGGTGAATATTATTCAACAAAGTAACTCGATTTTTCACAATTATTTGTGGATTTTTTTTACTGGCTGAAGTGACGTGGAATGCCTCCTATACGATATCCCCAGTGACACGTGATTCAGATTTTTCAATTTTATTGTTGCCTGTCAGCAAACGACCATTTTTCTACGGTCATTCCAACCTTTTCAGTCGACTCGTAAATTTTCCGATTTAAAAGTGACCCTCCTTTTCCTTGATTTCCCTACATACATACATTCATACATCACGCCAAGTCTGAGAACGTAATCTCGGAAGAAATTTGAGTTCAGCACGTCCTCACGGATATACTCCGATCCAATTTCAATGGACTACACTTGCGAGTACCTTTACCGTGATATGTATGCAATTTTCGCAACCCTGCCTAACTAATAGAAATTAATAAAATGTATGCCACGTCGATAACTTCGATATTGTGCCGAGACACGAGTGTACGTGAATCGTTGTGAAGTGACAAACCATCGTAAAAAGGAAAAAATGATTCCAGAGACTCCGAATAGTTTCCAACGGGGGAAGAAAGGTGGCTTCAAGATGGCGTATAGCTGGAGCAATGCAGCAGGGGTGTCGAGGTTTTCGAAGCCAGAGTATTGGGCACCCTTTGTCGAGGACGAGCCGAGATTGTTTACGCCTCGAGGCCTCCCACGTGGGCAAAGCCAACATGGCGCTCGTCATGGCCCTTGAACGAGGGTGAGGGGGAAAGATAGAGCGAGGAAGGGAGAAAAGGAGGGATCGAAAGACCCTTTTGAAGCCTCCTTTGCTAACCTGGTTTGGTAATCATATTAGTCGGTATAGTAAGCACGTTTCCTTCTCTCTTGAGTGATCATCACCAAACTGCGATTCGGGATCAATCCTAACCTCAATCGGTCAACCTGCTTGGAAATTCGCCATTCACAAGTCGATTAATCTCTCGGCTTGACCGGCTTTCGACACTTGGGTCAATGGTCATCATAATAGCTTTGTACCCTAGCTCGGTACAACGGAGAACCAATTAAACTCCCAATGGACGCAACCTGCTGTAATGATAATTAGCACGGTAGCCTCTTTGGCATTCAGAATCCATCTTCCCGCTATTTTCGTACGTAGCTAAACTACGCTGCAATTAATCGATAAAGAGAGTATTTTGTGCGGAAAACCGTTCGTATTTGTCATAAACATACACGAAGATTCGAAAATCTTCACTTCGTTGAGCGTCAATATGACAGCACCTATGGTGCGATGTAGTGAAATATGTGTTGAACCGAAAAAGACAGTGCTAAATCGATACACCATAGTGATGGATTTTTCACCAGCCTTGCCCCAACCAAGACTACGACAAGCCTGGATAAAAGTGCAGTGTCTCGTGCAAGGAATGCGGTAGGTACGATTTGTTCTTCGCTATGATGTTTGCACAAACTCAAGTGGTTAGCTTTCGTTAGTCAATGTTCCCGTACGATACATTACCTCGTGCAAAAATAAGTACAAAAATCAATAAACGTTTTTTAATTTTGTTATTAACTCAACAAATAAGCGGTTCAACGCGTATACTTAAAAAAACCTTCACAGTAAGAAAATAAAATCATGTTTCAGGACGTTTTTTCCTGACGTGTGTTCGCGCTGTGAATGTACGAATTTACAAGGTTTTGGAATTAATATTTTTATATTATGTACAATCGAACGTTGTGCACTTCATATGGAAATATTTTTAACTTGTAAAAATCTCTCTTTGTAAAGATACGTAGATATTTTTATGTTTGAAGAAAACATCGATATTTTTAGGTTATGAAAAAAAAGTTTAAGTTTCGACGATAAACGGTTTGTCGAATGCATAAATCATTCGTGGAATAGTGGGGGATCGAATTTTTATGAGAATCTGAACGGTTGAGTTTCTGCAAGTACCAACGTTGCGATGTGCACGTTGAGTTCCTGCGTACCTTTTGTCATATTTCTACACATTAAAAAAACCTGGTCCCCCATAATATCAAATATATTTTATAACAGCAATATTCAGGTGTATATTTGGAAAATATTTGCCTTCATATTCGAACTAATATATGATTATTAATATTTAGAGCTACTTCATTCGGCGGGATAATTGGACCTGTGCTCAGTTTAAGGGGTTACCCCCACTTGCGATTTTGAAAAAATCGATTTTTTTTATTGCATTTTTTTTAAGTATAAGTATCTGAGAATATGTCCTGAAAATTTCAAGTCGATCCGAACAAAATTGACTGAGATATGAGCGTTGAAAGAGAAATTTTAAACGTGTTTTTCTCAAAATGGCATTTCTGAAGTCGGTGACCAAGATTACTCGAACACTAATGAACCGATCTTCTTGAAATTTTGCAGGCTTATTTAATACATAAAAATGTAGTCTTTCATCGTTCGATTTTTTTTTTAAATGGCCTTTTTATAGCCAAAAAACGGCCGTTTTTTTCGTTAAAATCGAACCATTAACTTTGACTGTCCGCCATTTTGTGAAAAATGAATATTTTTTAAAATCCTTCGATTAAAGACTAGTTTATACTTATATTTGACTAAATCCATCCGCATTTTTTTTTCAGATGATCCACTTCGCCGCAATGTTGGTCACCGCAAACCGTGTATATAAAAACATTATTTCATTGACGGCCATTTGCCACTAAACAATGTAATATTTTTCAATAAAAAAATTACTGAAAGTTCTTCAAGATGTGTTCTTTGAGATGGTATATTGATCGATTAAAAAAGTTTCGTAGTTTTCTTTGAAAAAATTCCTGAAAAAGGCCTTTTTTTGCGCTACAAGTGGGGGTAACGCCTTAAATTAAATTGTGAATACTTTTTCGACTCGCGGTGGCCATGTTAGCTGGCTATTTTTTCAATCGAAAATCACCAAAAAAGGGAAATCTTTCGAAAACGTAGATTACAAGTATGCCGAAATGGTTACAAGCATTTGTCAAACAATGTGCGGAATCCTTCGAGAGTCTCAGGGCCTGTTCACACGGCGTATTTTCTACGCGCAGACGATGCGCGTTTACGGCGCGCTTTTCAGTCCAAAAAGCGTGTTCAAGTGTCGGGTTTGCATCGAGTCGTCTGCACAAGCCCTAACTTTGCATGCAATATTGTTCGATTGCTTGAGAATGACACATGTCGAAAATATGAATCAAGGGCTACGAAGATGGAAAGTATCGAGTACAATTAACATATCAATAATACAACTTACATTTCATGGATCAAGGGTCTAAACTTTCCTCGATGATCCGCCAAATTGCACTTAGTTCGGTTGAAGATGGTAGAACAAATTTATTTTTCTAATTTTCGTTTACACTTCGTAAGATGCACGACTCGTTGATACGTGCAAAGCAGATTGATATCGACACGATCACCTCTGGATTCGCCGTTTCGAAGTATGTTTAAGCAATATCAGATCATTGGCATTTGAATCTCGCAGTATGAAACAACAATGTTACAACTATCATTGGATCGTGATGAAATATCGTTCCACGATAGTTGATCGGCAAGCACGAAGGTGATCGACTCAGTCCAAAGACGATACAGATTTATGCAAACATCATCATTGAACCGGGTGCTCGAACATCCCAACGTACTTATCGACTTCGAGATCGCTCAAGCATGGAATATTTGAAAATGAATAAATATACCGACGAAAACTGCGGAAGCTTCCGAAAGGGAACTCCGGTTCCCAACAATTGGCACAAACACGTATTCATCACGAACACTCGAAAAATCAATAATCCATTATTATTGCAGTGAACCATCGGAAAATCACCATAACAATTCTCCGATCACGTTGCACAAACGTCACACTGATCATTCGCTAATACCACGATGCACTATTTTCGAAGATTCCTCAATTGCCATCCGCTTACAAGATTGTCCACAAGTTCTTTTTTTTTTCAAAAGCACATTTCACATCAAGCATACTTCAAGCTCGTTCGTCTCATGTCGGCGTCCCCCGACTCGGGTTACCTCTGCAAAAAAAAAAACGTCACCAGGCCCAAACATCGAATCGTAAGAAGCCCGTGTGACCTCAAAACAGACATTTCACCCGTGGCGTATTCATTGGACGCGGCTGACGAGCATCGCAGTATCCTTGGGGCCTTCCAGTGCCGAAAACAAGCCACCCGAAAAAAAACTTTCGAGATACTCCGCTATGGAGCGGAAAAGGCTCGAGATTGTGCCGTTTCGGGCATCCGTTGACGCGCGCGAACGTTCGAGGTTGTAAACGCGCGAGAGACACAGGACGGGGCAGAAGGTCGGCCGCGATCTCGGCTTGCATCAGGAAAGCGGCGCGAAACGAGAAAGTGTGGGCGTGCAAAGCTGGTTTGCGCGCGGTGCAGGCGAAAAGAAGAGGGCGGGGCGGAGAATCGTCGCGGCTCGAGCGGGAGGGGGCAGGAATCAAGGGGCAGAGGGAATATCGAAACGGTAGAAAGCGTTGATTGCGACGAGCGCCGCGTCGATGCGTAGTGCGTTGCCGAAAACGAACAAGAGTCCCGAATCTACGAGCGTCCGGCAACCCCTTAATGGAGGGATAATGTGGAATTGAGGGTACGGGGAAGCCTCGATCGTGTTACATGCGCGATCTTTGTGAAGTTGACCGTCTTGGAAAACGCCTTATGACGCTGGAAGCGAATGCACCACCGACCGGACGATCCTTCGGTACGTTTGGACCCAACGCTTCAACGATCGATTCAAATTTCCCGCCGCTGGCGACTGCCGCGAACTCTACCGGCAGTGAATTGTACGACTCGGGATCCAAGCGTTCCGCCCGGCGCGGCGCTTTACAAACATTGCTCTTTGAAGGATCCTCGATGGCTTGGGAACGTTGATCAGCTGTAGATTGCGATTGGGTATGCCCTTGTGTCCGACGAAGGAGAGTGATATTTATCGTGTGCGCGTGCACACTGCGTGGCACGCATCGAATCGCACGACGCTGACGTTTTGATCTCTATTCGTGGGACGGTTGGATGAAATTTTTATATTTTTCTTTTGTTTGTACGTTCGTTCGATTATTGCGTTGATCGAGTGGTATGTATTCGTGGGGATTTCGAGGATCGAGAAGACTTTACACGTGGATTCGAAATTGAGCGGGTGGCGGTCCAGCGCTGACTGACTGCGGACTGGCGTCGCGACTACGGGGCGCCTGGTGGGGAGATCTCTTTCCTCTCTTACCCGCTTCACACACGCGTTCTCCTTCCGCTACCACCGGCTTTCTCGCGCTATCTTTCTCTCTCTCTCACCCTTTCTGTATGATCCTCACCCCCCCCCCTCTCTCTGTATCCTCGCCGCATCGTATACCACAGGAATATATACATTATTGCGCTCGTATGCTCGCATTTTTCGCATTTCCTGTGTCCTCGAGTTGCCAAACTCTCTTATTTTTCCTATCGTTTTATCATTTCGGATTTTTCGCCATATTCGCTTCACGATACTGCAAAGATTCCTGACGGATTTCATTAACCTGCACTGCTTACGCAGTTTTCTTTTTCTGAGAGAGATACCTAATTTCTCTGCTGAAAAAAAAAACATACATCGTTGGTATGGTTTCCAATCCAGTATTTCGATGTAAGTCTGCAAAAAAGGGACACCAACGCTTTTACACGAATTTCGTGCAAATCGTATTTATTTTTAGACATAGTGTACAGAACGATTTTTGTGGCAGGGTAATACGCAAATGTCGTTAAAGAATCTATGGCTAATGACATTATTCATGGAGATATAAATCTCCCACAATTATGGATTATTAATGTTTTTTTCGCGCAACTTGACGGAGACTTTGTCCTTTGTGCCCAGCGGAGATTTTAGCGGCTCAACGTGAGCAGCTAGAAGAAGAGGAGGGATGCCTCTATGGACCAGGCATTGCCGATTAGCGGTAATTATAAACACATTTGTGCAAACAGATTGCAAATTTTAAACGCGTTTTTCTCGAAAACACGTTTTTAATGGCTGACATTCTCCTGACCGCTGTAACTGACATATCGACCTGAAATTTGGAGAGCATACTCAGAAAATATGTCTTCACGGAATGACGGATCGTTTTTTCGATAGATACATTTTTGCATTTATTATTTATCCTTTCATGCGAAAAAAAACGCGAAGATTCGATTTTTTTTTAAATTGCCGCCATTTTCCGAAATTTGTACTAAACGAAAAACCCATCCGTCATTCCATGACCAAAGGGTCACAGATTGACAATATGCTTTGAATTTGTGTTTCAGATCAACAAAGAGGGGGCAGTGATGTCAGCCGTTTACCCCCCGCGATTTGAGGGCCTGTTTTCGCGGAGCTGCAACAGCCGCCATTTTGGTCTTTTTTTCAAAAAAAAATTTTCTTAACGTTCTGTATATCGTGAATAAAAGCAAGAAAAAAACCGCACTCGAAAAGCTTCACTCGATTCCTTTAAAAAAAATAAAATGTAAACACCTGAAATATGGCACTCCAAGGACAAAGTCTCCCTGAAATTGTATAAAAAATTTAACGTATACGGCTGAGACCCGCTTCGTCCGATGACATCGTTTTTCATACAAATTTTTGTGGAATACGAAACACAAATTACTCTTGAACTATTCGAACGCGAATATATTTTTTGCGGGATCAGTCCTATTATTTAACCTATTATAGCTTCAACATCATATACTAATAGATGGTTTGAGCGATTTAAAAACGCGTCATTTATTTTATTCTTTTTCATTACTAAACAATATTTTGAAAAGCTTTTCATGAATCTGTTGTAGTCCAAGAAAAAATCCGGAACCCATACAGAAAAATAGTTTGTGTGTGAATTTATCATCAGATGACTATGATTGCTACTATTTTTCTGCGTTAACCCTTTGAAGCATACATTTTTCTTTGCGTGCACGTGTTTTTGCACTTTCGTTATTGATCACACCCGTTGCGTGAAAAATAAAAATTTAGTAGGTATGTTTTAGTAGTTATTGAAGTCCTAGGAACCTTGAAACGCATTTACAATCGCCATATTTAATTAAAAAACAGTTTTGAATCGTTAAAATCTGAATTAGGTGTAACACCAGTAACCTATGCCGCAAAGGGTTAAGATATCGTTGGGATAACATTTTTATTTCATTCTTTGTACCGGGAATTGATAAGGAACTAGGGTAGGAGAATATTTTGAGGATACAAAAGTCATAATTAAGGGGTTACCCCCACTTGCGATATTGAAAAAATCGATTTTTTTGTTATTGCATTTTTTTGAAGTATACGTATCTGAGAATATGTCCTGAAAATTTCAAGTCGATCCGAACAAAATTGACTGAGATATGAGCGTTGAAAGAGAAGAATCCGCGTTGAAAGAGCGTTGAAAGAGAAACTTTAAACGCGTTTTTCTCAAAATGGCATTTCTGAAGTCGGTGACCAAGATTACTCGAACACTAATGAACCGATCTTCTTGAAATTTTGCAGGCTTATTTAATACATAAAAATGTAGTCTTTAATCGTTAGATTTTTTTTCGAAAAAAATGGCCGTTTTACAGCCAAACAACGGCCGTTTTTTTTTCGTTAAAATCGAACCATTAACTTTGACTGTCCGCCATTTTGTGAAAAATGAATATTTTTTAAAATCCTTCGATTAAAGACTAGTTTATACTTGTATTTGACTAAATCCATCCGCATTTTTTTCTTCAGATGATCCACTTCGCCGCAATGTTGGTCACCGCAAACCGTGTATATAAAAACATTATTTCATTGACGGCCATTTGCCACTGAACAATGTAATATTTTTCAATAAAAAAATTACTGAGAGTTCTTCAAGATGTGTTCTTTAAGATGGTATATTGATCGATTAAAAAAGTTTTGTAGTTTTCTTTAAAAAGATTCACGAAAAAGGCCTTTTATTGCGCTACAAGTGGGGGTAACGCCTTAAAAGATAACACAGCCATGTTCCCATGGAAAAATCGATTTTTTACTCGAGTATTTAGTTCACAATGTCAAAAGTAACATCAAATTGGTTTCAACGGGTCTTCTTAAGCTTGCGGGGTCCAAAGAACACGGCAAGTACCCATTTTTTTTACACACGAATAATGCACAGTCTTACTGATTCGAGTTTTTCCTTCAATGAAAATCATTGCTCAACAATGAAGTGATTATTAATTTTCAAAAGTGCCTCACAATCGCTGCACGCACAATCGGTGTAGGTGGTTCTGGCAACTAGGCTGATCTGAAGAGAAAAAAGTGTACTTTTAGTAAAATAATGAAACTTTCATATCCTACTTAACCGGAACTTAAAAAAAAATGGAAAATCATTAAAATGGCAATCTGTAGAAAGGTTTGATTGTCGAACAAAAAGAACAAGTTTAATAGCTTGTTATTAACAAATAAATAAACGTTTTTAAAGCATTAAGTTCATACGATAGAAACTGCTCTATGCTCTGATTTTATAATGAATCGGACGAATAAATCGAGATATGACTCACGACGTTTCGTAAAATATAATTTTGAGAAGAAAGCAAAAAAGTGGCAAACCGCAGTGGGGTGATTCGCCATTGCGCCGTGGGTTATATGAGCCTTCGCAAAAATCTTTGTTGCACGTAAAGTTGAGACCAAGTTCTTTGGTATCTTAAATCAACATTAAGAAAAGCTCGTATTTTGTCGCCGTTTCAATCTTAAAAATTGGAATTATACCAGCGCGGAAGGTCTCCGCAAAAGACATGGCTTAGGACAGACTACTAGGACGCGACATTTGTATGTAAACAAAAATTTCACATTTTTAAAACTCTTTGACCCATACTTTGACGAACCAAATGCAAATTTTCTATAAAGATGACTAATTTCTTCGAAATCAATTTCGAACTCCCCAAATCAATTTTCTGCCGACCGCGATGGTGTTATCTCCCCAAGATATCTAAATACCGATCGAGCACTTATTGATAAAAAATAATCAAACGTTTTCAAATGGAGCACACTTGGAAAAAAGTATAGTTTATATTGAGTAAAATGCTTCGATAAAATACAGTCGATATTCCCTATTATTCCCCGATTACAATTGATTATGTTATAACCAATCCTTTTTAATGAACGCCTACTGAAAATTCTCGTCGATGAGCACATTGAGATGCAACTACCGTGACAGAAGCGTCAAAGGTCTCGTACGAATCTCTCGCTATCCACAAGGTACGAAACGTAACGCGTTCGAAGCTTACGAGAAAATGAAAAACACTAGCGCTCAGCCGGCGGTGTAGGGGGCGGGGTCGAGTGCCGGCTCGTCGGCGGTGGGGGGGATGAGGCGTCCCCGCCGGCCCCGTTCGCCCCTGCCGATCAAACTGCCGCTCGGGGAGAGACGGCGAGCGCAGGAACTACGGTTACCGACCTACGACACCCGTGAATTTCTCGACGTTCCCGTTCGAAAAGTGTCATCGGCGACGGATGGCGACTCGGTGAGTTAACAATTAGTATATCATCGATGAACCCAAGTGCCCCGAACCTCGTGTAAGCATAGGTGAATCGCAATATGCATCCTGGCCCGAGAAATCCGGCTGTACACGCTACCTAACCTCAAAATTTCGTTGACCATCCCGTACGAGTCGAGTTTCACTCTCGAACCTGCGAACCCACGTTTATTCTGTTCTACATCGCAATGGAATAACGAATATCGCGTCGTTCCATCGATATAATCGAAAGAACTGACGTAGTTACGTCAAACAGTGCCGAGGAACATTGGTATAACCGAAAGAAAGTGTGTTTCCCAAAGACGACAATGAAACAATCGAAAGAGGTACGTTCTCCGAGCCTAGCAACGAGACAAGTACATCCCGAGGAAAGCAGTTTCTCGATCGTAGTACGGTCAGCGTGCGTGCTTGGCGTTGGATGTTGCCCGACGAGTGAGCGGGAGAGGTCGCGGGTGTTGTTGTTGAGCGAGCTTCGAATACTGCCGCGTCGTGGCGCTAAAAGGTGTCACTGGTATTAAATCGCTCCGCCCACGGAACGTACTTTTGGGCGGAGCCTCGATGATCTATAGCGTCATAGAACAGCCCCACTCCGCGTTTCGAACGATACCGAAGGCTTCACGCAACACGCCCACATTGCAGAAAAACGCGACCGCGCGCGCACACACACGTTTCTCGTTAGCGCGTGCGGACGCCCGTGACACATGCAGGTGAACCGACTCAGCTCGGATTTTTTTCGCCAGCCCGAAGCACATCGCACCGCTGCATTGTTTATGCGCTGTCGCCCAGTGTCTTTATCCAGTCAACGGGACCACTTGCTCTTCTGCTCTCGGCGTTCGACGACCGTTAATCTCACCAACTCCGTCCCGCGGGTCTTCATCGTCCTTTTGCTTCGTGTTGTCCCACCAAACGTACGATATCGTCATACTTCGGCAGACCGCGTCTTACCAAAAATACGTCGCCAGCTTATGGCTGGAGAGACCTTCGAGAGACCTTGCGTCTTTGTGTTTGTCTCCCGGCGTTGCCTGTTCAAAGCAATCGCCCGGCAATGACCTATCAACGGACAACTCAATTTTCGCCGGAACGAATCGCGTCGATAGCTCGGCGAAAGTATACAACGGACGGACATATTCGAGGCCCAGTATCCTCAAAGCCGATACATTTTCGCAGTGTGAAACTGTGAACAGTAGATGAACCGCCTCGCGAATTTTTACAATGTGAAACTGTTAAAAGTAAACGAGCGGACCCACGAATTTTTACATTTAAAAATGTTATAAAATGAACGACTTCATTGACAAATTTTTACACTGTGAAATAGCAAATAATGCAGATACTGAATAGCTTCATGTACACCAAGCATCGTTATACGTGAAAGCGAGATAGAAAAGTACAAATACAATACTCACTTCGTTTTTTCGTCCTCTTTTCAGCATCAACAAATCTTTCACGCCACTTTTTCTTCGCGTTTGTCCTTGTTCACTGTGTGTGTGTCCGTTTTCACATTGATTATAAATAATTGCCGTTTCTCGAAGACACTGCGCAAAACTTTGGGCACGAGATCCAAAAGAGCACTGAGTAGATGTCGAGACTGAGGGCGACCACGCGATAGAATTTTTCTTTGTTGATTTAGGCGTGCACGTTTGAACGCCTTGACCCCCCAGTTGACTCGGTCACGCGTTTACAGTGCACATTGTAAAAAATCGAGGTACACGCGGTGTACCCCCCCATGGAAATTTATGTATGTAAAATATATGCAGAAAATATATGCTATATATATATATATATATATATCGGTCGCATATATAGTGACGAAAAATAGAATAATACGTATATATTCAGTATATATGCACCAAATATATGACGCATATATGACCCATATATTTTCGATATATTTTTCTCACCAAAACATATATGCTACGTATAAACACTATGTATGAGGCATATACGACGCATATATTTTAGATGTATTTTCAATATATTTTTTTGTCAAAAAAATATATCAAAAATGTATGCGTCATATATGACTGATATATGTGTCATTTATGCGTCATATATGACGCATACATTTTTGATACATATTCCTGACAAAAAATATATGCTGTGTGTAAACACTATTACAGTTAAACTTAGTAAAACTTAAAACTTAAATTAAAAAAAACTTAACTTACAGTTAAAGTACGCTATTACATATAAACACTATATGCAGATATGCTACGCATATCTGTATGCGAATTAGAATTTCTTCGAATTTAGAATTAGAATTTGGCACATATATGCAACATATATTTTCAATATATGGCATACATTTCACATATAT
The DNA here is from genome assembly GCA_963210295.1 of Ophion ellenae. Taxonomy (NCBI): domain Eukaryota; kingdom Metazoa; phylum Arthropoda; class Insecta; order Hymenoptera; family Ichneumonidae; genus Ophion; species Ophion ellenae. The sequence goes on from OY723391.1 coordinate 1,860,139, forward strand.
TACAATTATTAATAAAATAAATTTGCAGTATATTTTTGCGTATATAAATTCCCATGGGGGCCGCGCAATGTCGGCTGTAACTTCTACTGAGCGCTTTGCAATTTTTTTCATGTATCACACTGATAAATTCAAATATCCGTATTGGTATTCAACAACCCGTTATCAAAATATGCTTTGCCCGATTTGTTAAAAAATGACAATTGACTCTGTAAAAATTAAATCTGTACGTATTGGATAATACCGAGCTACAATACAATTCGCAAGGTGTACACTGCAGTTTTTAATTTAAACTCACACCACATTTTTCAGAAGACAATACCAAATTTCAATAGAATTTAATCTCATTTTTAACACTTGCTTGTTGAAGAATTTTATGGTTCAAATCAGTGATTACCAGTCTAATCTCACTTTTTTTTGAAGGTACTCCGTATATTTTACGCATTGAGTACCGCGATATCTTATATTTGATTTGTAAATTCGACAGTTTACTTTATCGCGGTGATCTGCATTTCCATCGGTTCGAATAGTAAAACAGCACGTCTGATCCATTATTGTTTCCTGAAAGTGCTGTAACATGATTGGTTTACAGTGTGAACTTGCATTATGTTCATTATTCCTCAGTAATTTATAAACACCAACTATTCATCTTGACGAATCATTTTTTTCCGTGTACAGTACAGACATCGTGTAAAATACGGAAATCGCCTGTTACGAGAAACTGTCATCGACGCGCAATTGTACGAAGATCATCCTAGTACTCCTAACTCGTTTTGGCTGGTGAGCGCGCCACTTCTCAAAGCTCGGCTAGTTTGGACGCGGCTATATTGAAAATCATCTGTTCGCTACTTTACCAAATTACGCTGGTATTTTATAGATCAACGAAGCCCGCACAAAAACAGCGAATAATCGACCGTTCGTTCCGTTTTTCGATTGGAGGTGTCTCGGGCGTTATACGGTCCTGACGAGCCACTCAAATCCCTGATAACTGTCCAAATGTATGTTCTTCGGTGCCAGGTTGATTCCAGTGATTGAAATAATCGCATAGTTTGCTGTCAAGGTATAGAATTTTTAGGTAAATCCATTAGGATTGGAGTACAATCCGTTGTCTCGAAACGTCTCCAAACTCAGATGCCGGGATCATTTGGAAAATGCTTTCGGTAGGCAATGAAATAGTATTAGCTCCGGGAAAGGAATAGCCAAGTATCGGCGCCTTTTCCCAATTCTTATTCACCTTCCTCCAACAAAGCAGCGCTCACCGTGTCCCGCGGTATCAACGATAAATAGCCGTGTCAATTACGCCTGCATCTACTTGAATTTACCAACGATACCCGAACGCTGCGAGACCTTGGATGTTGGTAAATAGGATCACCGAGAAATGCAACGGAATAAAAAGAATGATCAAGCGCTGGATTGGTCGCGTGGAAATTTCTATGTGGTCGATATGCACTCCTTCCAGCAACTATTCCTTGGCCGTTGAGAGGTTCTTTTGCCCCATTGTTTGCAGAGAGATTCATACAACTCGTTGCTGGACAGTATTGGTATATATATTGCTAAGTACTTTTGGCTCTTTCAACGGATTTCTCCCCTTTTTCAGTTTTACTTCTTCTCCTTTTTCCATTCTTCTCTTAATAAGAAAGATCCCGGTAAGGATTTTATTGCGTGGTTGTTCGTGTCCCGGAGAATTTCTGATGCTACTTGTATCTTTTCTTCTCCCCCCCCCCCCCCTCACCCTCCCAGCCCTCGCTCGTAAGCACGAGAAGAGGGGATATATTCGTTTATCGGATACGATGACGCCGCGGAGTTCCCTACAGCAAACATGCCCGAAATCGGTATACGATTCTGAACCATCCACCAACACCCACAACTACCAACGCCAAAGTGGCATCAAGACTCGGATCGTTTCTTCGCTCTGAGTTTCAACTGTCGCTAGACCAACGATGGTTTGCAACTGTACGATTCCGAGCGGCTTCCAAGTGCGTTGAGACGACGACAACGCCGAGAACGCTTCGGCAATGGCGACATTTACGGCGTGACGTTTATGCCAAGATTTCTTAGGGTTCTCGTGTGTATACAGTCCGAAGGAACAAACGCGGTGAGCTCGCGCGTACTCGACGAGTTGGCTGGCTCTCCACCGCTCTCGATTCTCCTCGACCACGGGCCCTTCAAAAGCACACAAACATGCGCACATACACGGGAACAGGAACTTCGCATTGCACTTCATATTGGCCATAAATATGGGACGTAAGTTTTCCTTTGGAAGCTTCCCGCCAACTCGGTCCCTTTGTCCTTGTTCCTCAATCCTCAAAACTTTTCGATATTCTCCACCGTGTAAGAATTTCCTGTCGGTACTATATCGAAAGGATTCGGAAGCAACTTTTAATTTTGCCAAAAGAGTTTTGATGGAAGGAACAACCATAATCTCGACGGACCTGACAACATAAGGCTTAGGGAAGTCACTTTAACGGATGCCTAACCACGCAAAGTGCCGTAATCTCTTCCTCTTGTCTCTGATAACCTCACTCATCTGTAGTTCTATACCACTCGCACTTATCAGAACTTACGCACCTACCCAGGTAGGGAATCAAAAGGCTGACGATGGAAACAAACTTGTTTGAGCCTTGTTTCACCGAGCCTGAGTGAGACAGACCTGTGCCAGGTTTCATTGCATCGTTGGGAGCAGACTGGAACCAAGACTGGCTGCTTAGCCTAAACTCAGGATTATTTCAAGCTTTATTCAGCCAGTGAATTTTGAGGCTAAAAAATCAAGGCTGGATGCAGGCTTGTTTCAGGTTGTGATAAAATAAAACAAATTTTAAATAATATTTTTTCTGTACTTTTATGAAAAAAAAATTAGCAATAAATTTGTCGGGTGCGAAGGCACGAAAAACGAAAGCGAAGGAGGCAGCTCAGAACATTTAAACATATTCTCTTATCGATATTTATGAGGTACACAAAAAAGTTTTTTTCTCGTCACATACACATTTCGTATATACTCACTCTCTGGGGGTTTGCATACACTCTGTGTATTACGTGTCCCGTAAACAATAAATAAAATAAAGTATTGTGTTTAAAACATTTTATATATATTTTATAACAAATAATATAATGAATAATAAATATATATAATAAATAAAATGAATTCTTTACAAATTTATTAAATTTATCCCAATGTAGAATATAGAAAACTAAAAAACAGGCCTCATATAGCCTCAAGAAGAGCCTGGTCATAAATGCTCGTGAAGGCTTCATTAAGGCTCGTTTTGAACCTTGTTGTTTCGTCGTTTCAGGCTTAGTACAGGCTTTTCTACCAGCCTTTGGTCAAGCCTGTGAGCAACAGCCTGAAACCGCGTTATCATTCAGGGGTTCAGCTAGGCCTGAAATCAGGGTGGTGCTCAGCCTGAATAAAAAAATGTGAGCCTTGTTTCAGAGCTTGGCGAGCCCTTTTTTCATCGTCAATTCCTACCCCTGGGTACCCGCGTTACCGAATGCCAGCAATGCGATATCGCAGGGTTATAAGAAAATCGTTTCTATCTGTGTCATTGATGCATAATTTTTTTATTTTGCGCCACCAACGAAGCAAGAACGTTGGGTTTAAGGGTTTTAAGGCGATCAGTCGTTTGCCTCGGTTATCGATACCGACAATTTTTTCGAAAATAACACAAATATGTGGCCAAATTCGCTACTGATTCCGTTTATCGCAGTATATACTTGCGAGTTGTTGTCAGTACAGGTAAAGGCAAAGTAAATGGCAAACCTCGTGTAATGGGACAGATAGCTGAACAATTATTTTTAAGTTTTCTACAAAACTAATAATATTTCGGCAAAACAAAAATAAACACGTTTTGCCATGTTAAAAGCATGTCATGGCAACAAGATTTTTACCAACTTGGCGGGTTTTACATTGTCTCAAGGGTATAGAGGTCAGGGTATTCCCAGGAAAAAGAAAATGAAATTTGAAATTCTCAAATATATGTTCTATAGACGTCGAATAAAATAGCACTGCAAAAAAGTGTGTTATTTTTACGCACTTTAAGGCGTTACCCCCACTTGTAGCGCAAAAAAAGGCCTTTTTCACGAATTTTTTTAAAGAAAACTACAAAACTTTTTTAATCGATCAATATACCATCTTAAAGAACACATCTTGAAGAACTTTCAGTAATTTTTTTATTGAAAAATATTACATTGTTTAGTGGCAAATGGCCGTCAATGAAATAATGTTTTTATATACACGGTTTGCGGTGACCAACATTGCGGCGAAGTGGATCATCTGAAAAAAAAATGCGGATGGATTTAGTCAAATATAAGTATAAACTAGTCTTCAATCGAAGGATTTTAAAAAATATTCATTTTTCACAAAATGGCGGACAGTCAAAGTTAATGGTTCGATTTTAACGAAAAAAAACGGCCGTTTTTTGGCTATAAAACGGCCATTTTTTTTCGAAAAAAAAATCGAACGATCAAAGACTACATTTTTATGTATTAAATAAGCCTGCAAAATTTCAAGAAGATCGGTTCATTAGTGTTCGAGTAATCTTGGTCACCGACTTCAGAAATGCCATTTTGAGAAAAACGCGTTTAAAGTTTCTCTTTCAATGCTCTTTCAACGCGGATTCTTCTCTTTCAACGCTCATATCTCAGTCAATTTTGTTCGGATCGACTTGAAATTTTCAGGACATATTCTCATATACTTATACTTCAAAAAAAAGCAATAAAAAAAATCGATTTTTTCAAAATCGCAAGTGGGGGTAACCCCTTAAGTGTGTAAATGCTTGCAGACACTTTTTACACGTTTTATAGTGTGTAAATAAACAACACACGGTAGTGTGTTGTTTGAACGCGACTATACGTATTGTTTCTACACACTTACACAAGGCATCACAGCCCGTCTACTACACTGCAAAAACAAGTGTGTTATTCTTACACGCTTTTAGTATGTAAATGGCTGTGGACACTTTTTACGCGTTTTCTCGTGTGTAAATAAAAAAACACACGTCCGCCGTATTTTTCGACATATGCTCCATTTTATAAATGAATCGTTGGATCGTCTGGTTTTTAGTGACAGTTGGAAGCACCTTATGGTCAATGAATCCCATAACATTGGCGTACGCGAATGGGTACGCTGAGTCCCAAACGTAATATGCTGCTAGCAGACATACGACGGATTTGGCGACAGTGGGTTCGGTAATTTTTACCCTTATATCTGCATCGGTTACCACGAAGGCTGAAGCTATGTGCCTTCTTCGGCATATATAGAACGGCACATGGAGAATCTCCTGTGGCTCCGACGCGGCTCTCGGGAGAAATTTTTTCGGCCGGCATAATTGAATGTTAAAATAATCATCAGACTCATTATACGGTTTATCGAGAAGAATTCGGGATTGTTTTCTACATTCCTTGGCTCCAAATGAATGAAAGGTATTAGAGTAGAAATTAGAGATGTTTAAACTAACAATATACTTTACGGTTAATACTTGTGGGCATAAACTTTGCCAATTATCACTCCTTATCCTATATAATGGCATGTGAAAATGGCAACTAAATTAAACATTTGGTTCCATGCAGGACGTAGTCCAAAATGTTTTCTGCTTTACTATGAAGAGAGGCGTCACCTTTTTGTTTGTTTTAGCATAAGGTACATGGCCCAGTAATCGTCACCTTAAGCAGATCGCTTGACTTTGCAAATTTATATAGCTCCACTAGGAAAGTGAGTAAAAGTTATTTTAAGTCGTTCTTAATCAGTTTTTTATTACGAAGAAGAAGGTCGTTGTGAAATTCCCGTGCCTGGTACAGTTTTCGAGAAAATATTTCGAAAAGGTTATAATATGCTATTGTACGAGTCATCGTCATGCCGCTATGACAGTTGGTCTGGTAATCGCCATGGGAACGTCCCACTAATCGTCACATGCGTTCAAACTGCTTTGAGGCCTTATATACACTTGGAAAAAAAATTGTTTTGGAAACATGTTGTAGATCTCGGAAGTCTGATTAATCAAACCTATTACCAAGTGCGTTGAAAGCAAAGGAATTTGAGACGAACATCCGCAGGGGTCAGGTCACCCGTGATTATTTAATCGGAACGATCAATTTTTTTTTTACGTACGCATTCAATTATATTTATATAAAATTTTCCGAATAGAATTATTTTTATGCATACTATTGTAGTACGAATACTTTTAAATAATATGACGAAAATTTGTGAACGATGCTCAGTGTGAGTCGGACTATCGTCTTATCAGGTAGAAAGACCACGCGTAATTTCTCACCGAAAAGCGTTCATGTATTTTCCTTACTGTAAGATTTATTAAATCATAAATATGAGCCTACATGGCGAAACGATAGCACAAAAATCCCGGCGCTTGATAGACAAAATATCCAAAACGATCCGGTCGCAAAATTTACAAGGCCCCAACCATGGGCCCTTCGCCCCCGCAAGATCTCCTTATTCTCCCGTCCCAGTATTTTCGAGATGAAGAACATAGGCCCAATTCTTAGTAATACAGCATCGATCGTAGCCCTTACGAAATCAAGAATTTCCCAAATTACTCACCCACTCTACTTTAACCAATCATGTGAGACGACCTATGTTTTATGCACTATTCTCCAATCCACAAGAGACGCATCACCAACAGTGTGTGCCCATACTCTCTCAGAATTTGTATCGCCTAATTCTTACGTCGTGAAAAAGACAAATTTTTAAGTCAGTCTGCCGGGACCGAGTCCCGAGTAGTCAGTTCTTTTTAAGTATTCTATAATCGTAATTGGAGGAAAGTCTCCCAACATTTCTTATCAAGTTAAGTTCACTACCTAAGGAGTCTCCGTCGATTTTTCTTTGAAACAAGAATTTCTTTGAAATTAATTGTCGTTAATCTTTGTATGACTAGTGTAATCGCAGTCGTAGTAAAAGTCGGTTTTACAATAAGAGTTTGGAAATGTGAAAGCTGTGAAAAAAGGGTAAAGTAAAAGAAAAAGCATCAAGAGTCTAAATCTGCAATTTGACATCTTAAGGGAGGATTGTCTTTTTTTTCGCAAAATTTACCGCTTTTTGGGAATTTTTTTGTGAAGAAAGTATACAACGGAAATCTTGTGAAACTTGGCATATAGTTTTATTGATCTGTTTATTACATACAAAATTTTTTTTAAACAATTTCATCAAAAAATCCGCCTCCTACCCCCCTCGACGCGCGATGGTCCTTTTTTGATGGTGTGCACGATTACAGCCTTCACGTTCATCCTGCAACAAAAACCCAAAAAGCATTTTACTTTAGACACATATAGCTATCGTTCGATGAAGGGGAAAAAAAATTGACGATTTGGTGACGTTCTGAACTTGAAGTATCGATTTTTCGAAAAAAAATTGATCGATTTTTTGTTATAAATAAAAAACTATTAAACGTATTGCTTTTTTGCTTCATCAAACGATAAAAGGACGTCAGCTGAGCATTCTGTCCAAATTTGAAGGCAATCGGTTGAATAGTTTTTGAGAAATCGTGCACACCATCAAAAAAGGACCATCGCGCGTCGAGGGGGGTGGGAGGCGGATTTTTTGATGAAATTGTTTGAAAATTTTTTTGTATGTAGTAAACAGATCAATAAAATTATATGCCAAGTTTCAGAAGTTTTCCGTTGTATACTTTCTTCACAAAAAAATTCCCAAAAAGCGGTAAATTTTGCGAAAAAAAAGACAATCCCCCCTTAACTACCTGGCCATCACGAATTCCTACACTAATTCACGCAGCAGAAGCAATTGGATTTCACCCATTCCATTTCATGTGAACTAAACGAAGTAAGCAATCATGAATATTTGTCACACACATAAGGGAAAAGATGGGGATGTTCTTCCATTTCAGCGATCTTGGACGTCTCCCCAATTAGACGCCCAATAGCTTGGAATTTGTACATCACCTTGACAACATTCTGATCGTATAATTGGTAATAATGTTTGGGAACCCGAGAGTTTTTGCTTTTCAAATAGTTCGTCATGGAATTCACCCTCTTTTTCAACTTGGAATTATTTCTCTTCATTTTAACTAAATATTTCACGTTTGTATCATTTTTTCCTCAATAACGAGTTATGGTTTATAATCGCGATTCGCACTCTCCAGCCCATCCTGAGCAATTTTCCGCAAGGTTAGGCTCGAAACAGGGCAACTTGTCCTAGTATAACGTGGATTGTCAGAATAACGAGTAAAGGGAGAGATCGCTCTTCTTGAACGAGATGGATATCTTTCGGTTAGGACGTAACAATATAATTAAATTTTATAACTGATTTTTTTTCTTGTTAACGTATTCTTTTGAGCCGAACTACGAGTAAAAAAAATCCATACCGTTAGAAAATCAATCCCTTCAATATTCAATTTAAAAACATCCATGTATTGTGAACAATAAATATAAATATATGTATCGTTTGGTATAAATCTTTTTGACACAGTTCCTGGATTTTTTCTGTGCAATTGTATGAGCATCTTTGTTGATTATTATTATTATTATTATTATTACAAGTCTTCCTAAATTTGGCTCATGGAGTACGGTTTTCTCTCCGTTCAGCGGACGGAGAGCCACGCATGGGCCCAACTGAAAAATTCAGATGGCGTGCGGCACAATTTATTTTGGGAATTTGTGAAACTTGCAGGATTTCATAAACTGCCGTCGATTACGTAAGTGACAGTGTTCAGGACTTGATGGCTGTTTATACGTCGATTATACTAGTAATGTTCAGGACACGAAGACAAATTATTCATAACGTATCTGATGGGACTATAATTTATGAATGAATACGTTAACCATTGTGCTATCGGCTATACTTGCGGTTTTTTCATCAAGAAACTGAATACAGTGCGTGCGTGCGTGCGTGCGTGCGTGCGTGCGTGCGTGCGTGCGTGCGTGCGTGCGTGCGTGCGTGCGTGCGTGCGTGCGTGCGTGCGTGCGTGTGTGTGTGTGTGTGTGTGTGTGTGTGTGTGTGTGTGTGTGTGTGTGTGTGTGTGTGTGCGCGCGTGTACACGTAAACACAAATAAAATGTGGAATGTCTTCATTACTCTCGTGTATATGTGTGAGTAAAAAACGCCAAGTAATAAAAAATGCCCTCAAAAAAATTATCCGTCGTTTTCATATCTACAAAATTCTAATTAACCTCGAAATGCTTGTGATTTTTTTCAAACAATACTTTTATTTACATGATTACTTTTCCAATTCAAACGTACAAAAGAAGTGACATAATTTTTTATGCAAAAGCCAAGCAAACGTACCTAGAAACGTACACGAAATTGTCAAACCCTAGAAGTACTATTTTTCTTGACATTTTATTTTAAGAAACCATATTACTATTATAGTAAAAATTTCGAATCACGATTATATAAAAAGTACAACGTATGCATCACGCAAGTACTGTATGTATGTATCACTGGAAATTCTGTGCAACGACTTGGCGTGCATGGTTAAGAAAAAAAGCTCGGCAAAGAATGACGTTTTCTCAACAACTTGATTATCAGGTTAAGAAAGACATAAATTGACGCAACTTATTATGGTAACTACAAACCAAGTTTCTGGTCCCGTATAGTACAAATAAAAAAATCAGCAATGTACCCCTAGACACACGGCTCTCGAAATCGCACTTTATTTACACAATTTGAAAGGTTACGTGGAAGTATTCACTTTCTACTATAGTACAGACCGAGGGACTTTATTCGATTCAACAAATCGACGATTGCGGAATAATTTTCGTGGTAAAAAAATCGTTCGGAAATTCGGTCGAATATTATGAGATCTCAAGATTGAGTAGACGGATCGAAAAATGACCCAAACAAAATCGATAGAAAGAGATCATATTTCATTAGTAAAATGCCATTAAATTTTAATAATTATTCCTGAGTTTAAAAAATTTCACAAAATTGGTTAATTTTATCCCGTCTAAATGTACAGTCCGCCTTAATGGTCGAATAAAAGCATGAAGAAAAAAATTGAATAACGCTGGAAGATATGCAGTATCCGACGCGAAATAGCTTCCCATGACAGTCGACGACTTCCCCCGATAGTGCCCAACATTTTCTCCGATTGATCCGTCAGCTTCGGCAATAGCGTGGGATTTCGTATGGTCCCTGGTCCAGTCGACATTGATTGTGACATGTGGGACGTTTTGAGTTTCTTATAGTGTCCTTTTTCGTATCCGTACTCGTTGGTGGTTGTTCCACAACTTCAAAAAGTATGATAAATTATTAAGGGGCTACACCAGTGTGAACGCTGAAAATTTGGGTGATTTTCGGGATTTTTTTTTGAAGAAAAGTACTCAATTAAATGTTTCGGAAAATTAAGAATATATTTGGCTATATTTTACCTATATAACATAATTTTTTCATAGAAAAATATTGAGATCCAAGCGACTTATGCGCTGCCTGCGGAGCGCAGAAAAAAAAGTTCTTCCATTGCTGACATGATTCCGGCCAATTAAGTAACTGAAACCGAAGAAAGAATAAATGTCGTTAAACTGGAAGGTGGTCCTGTACCATGACGTAGGATTTTTGAAAAATATCAAAATCCCACAAAATGGCGTAGTTATGAAAAAAGTCTGTTTTCTTGCCTATAAAATGGTCGTTTTTTTCAATGCCAAATCGTCCATTTTCATCCAATCGAAAATATCCTACGTCATTATAGAGTAAATATATTCAAGAGTACTCAGTTCAAATGTCAAGTCAATCGGATAATTGCTCTTTGAGTTACAATGTCAGCAAATTTGAAAAATCTCATTTTGAGAAAAACGCGTTTAAAGATTTAACTTTCGATTTTTGCAAGATAAAATGATATAAATGATAATGATATTCTTGAAAGTATAAACTGTCGAAAAAGGCAACAAAATCGATTTTTTGAAAGTGTCACACTGGTGTAGCCCTTCAAAGAAGTATAAAAACATTTGGCTGTTTGTACTTTGATAAAGTGAATCGAGAAATTCGTTGGGAAAAAAATCGCTATTCGAACTGATCAGAAAGTTTCCAAAACACTGAATAAAAAGTTTCCTGCACAGCAATTAGAAAATGCATGAAGGAGAATATTTGTACTGAAGAGAAAATTTCGATTTACAGTGAACAGAACATTTTCCCCGAACAAGGAATCCCCTTTACAGGACAGTGTGCTCCTTGAGAAGATCCCTGAACCGGAATCTTTGGACAGAAAACTTTCTTGGCACGGGACAGGAAAATAGGTCTGCATAGAATAAAAAATTTCCTTTGCCCCGAACAAGGAATTTCCTTCACCCCGGACAGAAAACTTTCTTCGCACTAGATAGAAAAATTGGTCCGTACAGAATAAAAAATTTCGTTTGCCCCGAACAAGGATGAAAAAATATTTCGTTACCCATCACATTACATTCGGTAATGTAGAAAGTTTCCATTACTCATTACATTATATTTTGCATTGTAAACAATTTCCATTACTCATTACATTACACTCTGTAATGTGAAACATTTTCATTACAAAATGCAATGTTATGGGTAATGGAATTTTTTTCATTAAAAATGTATGTTAATGAGTGTAATGTTAATGAGTAACGGAAATTTTTCACATTACAAAATTTAATGTAATGCGTAATGAAATTTGTTCACATTCCTAATGTAATGTAATGTAAAAAACTCCATTATTCATTACAAGGTCATATGGATTATTATTCGTTTCCCATTGGGGGCAGCAGTTTTTTCACTTCGTCAAACTAAGCCGATAGTAGTAACCGCGCTTTTCTTTATCTCCAGAGGCAGTAGTTACATTAATTCAATCATTCTACGTTGGTATTTTCTATTTTCTTTGGAATTATTCGATTGGAAGACACAATTCAATCAATTCTAAGATTTGCAATGAAAGATTACTAAATTTAGTGAAAATGATGAATTCTGTGAAATATTCTAATTTTTCGTCTAAAGGACCCAACTAATTGTCCCCAATTTTATCCAGGGCCTGGTTTGGATTCCGACTGGTACCTTTATAGGATTGTCCCGCTTTTGAAATCGGGCCCTTTAGTGGACATCTATTCGCGGCCATACTAGATTCCCTGATTGCGCCTGAATTATCCAATTTCGTCCCTACTATACCCCTGCAATTAGCCCTGTTAAGTCCCCACGTTCACCCCGTCAGATCCCTATGATTCCCCTGTATTTCCCTGTAATAAAGAAGGTGCATATTTTCCGAGAAGATTTATAAATATATATTTATTTATTTATTTATTTATATATATGCCAGCAAGTTAACAAACATTCTTATAATAGAAAACAATATGCTGACATTTTAAGGATAATGTGAACAATATAAAACGTTATATGTTAATCATGTAGATAACGATTTAGAATACTTCAATGGCTAAAAATACTTTTTAAGACCAATCTTTGGGGAGGATGAAAAATGCAATAAGAACACTCAATCATCCATTAGAGCAATATTGTCGCCAACAGCATGAAAGAAATCTCATTCCATCTAATCCAACAGAGATCCCCATTCAATTTAAAATCATTAGCCGTACTCTCAAAGACGGGACAATATTTGTAAAATCAATGATATTTAATTCCTCTTTTTTCATCACAATATGTACGCCGAATAATGTTGTACTTTTGAGCGATGGTTGTATAATGGAGATAAAAAAAATTTATGGCGAAATTGAATCCCAAGAATCTCTCTACATCGAGGGGAAAATTTCGAAAAAAAAAGTTGACATGTACAATTATCCACGTAAATCATCCAGTATTGGAGCATGGAGAATCCCAGAACAAACTTTAAACGATGCAGTTTACACATTGGCCAGCATCAAGAGAAAATTGGTAACATTGCGATTGTCCCTAGAACCAAACGGAAAACTCAATACTTATGCCCTGACATTGCTTCATGTATAAGTGATTACTTAAATAAAAATATATATTTTTAAGTTGTAACGTTTTCTTCTTTTCTTTCAAATTCATTGAAAATGATAAGCGAATTGTTAAGTGAGTGAGATATTTGCATGAGGCAGTTATAAAACACTGATAAATTACTATTAATTTTTGTCGCTTATTAATATTATAACTTTAATTGATCTTTGTGATGATCTCTGATTATATCTGACCAGGCTTTTTACAGGTGAACCAAATGAAACCGTAATTTATTTTATGATGGAAATTGTGACTGAACCACACTGGGCCCACATTAGTCTGCCTGGTCAAGACCCGATTAAACTCATTGTAAAAATTAGCCAGTGCCCTGACAGCACCTGGTCGGGGCCTTCATTGGTGCATCCATCGTACCCCTGTTATTTTGTATCATGGAAACTAATGAGTACCTTTCTAGGACCGTTTGTGGCAGTATTCTGGAAATCCCTGTCAGGGATTCCACTTCGAAGCCGCAACGGGACCTGTATATTCTTCGGGTTTCCCGGACTATTTTCCACACGGGTTACTAATTGGGTCAGTTTGACCGGGACCAAAACCGCTGCCCCTTATGGAAAATTAATAATTCATAATTCCTGATTACATTGTAATGAGTAATGGAGATTTATTGCATTGCATTACATTAGTAGCGTGAAAAAATTCCATTGCTCGTCACATTACATTTTTTAATGTAAATAAATTCCATTACTCATGACATTACATTTTGTATTGTTAAAAATTTCCTTTACTTGTTACATTAGACTTTGTAATGTAACAAAATTTTATTGAATCGTCAATCGAAAATCCGAAGTGGCTCCAGCAAATTGTGCACCAGCCTTGGAGTGTTAATGTGTGGTGTGGCATAATTGAGGACCGAATTATTGGACCATTTTTCATAGACGGCAATTTGAATGGATAGAAATTCGTCCATTTTTAAACAACCTTTTAGGGTATTTTCTTCAAGATGTGCCGTTAGCACAGCGATGCCGAATGTGGTATCAAAATGATGGCTATCCAGCTCATCGGGCAGTTATACCGAAAATTTCGCGGACGCCGAATTGGGAGAGGTGCAGTAATCCCATGGCCTGCTAGTTCGCCGGATTTGACGCCACTTGATTTCTTTCTATGGGGAGCTATAAAAGATCGTGTTTACCATGATGTTCCGACGACGCCGGCGAACATGCGAGAACGAATTGCAAGAGCCTACGCCGCTATCACACCAGAAACTATTCCTAGGTCAAGAGAATCATCCAGCCATGTCTTAAAAAATGTGTCGAGGTTAATGGCCATCACTTCGAACATTTGTTACTATAAATTTGCTGCACGAAAAATTCAATTACATTATTCGGATATTCTTATTGTCAATGCCATGATGATTTCCCGTTTGTACACGTGTATTTTGGTGAAAAATCATTTCAAGGTCATGATATCATAGGTCGTTGGATTCGTCTTAATATCAGCTATAACGTCCCTCAGCTGAAATCCCTTTTAAAACATTTAAAAAGTAAGAACGAACGCCAGGTAATAAAAAAAACCCTCAAAACCACTATCGCTTATTTTGACTGATAAAAATATTCTGATTTACCTAATATTTGTTTGTCATTTTAATTCTAGCAATGGTGTTAAACAATTTTTTTTAATTAATCAAATGTACAACAAAAGTGTGATAACTTTTTTTAACCTAGTCAAGCAGTTTACTTGAAATGTACACAAAACCGTTAAACCTTAGAAATAATATTTTTCCAAACACTTTTTTTTTCATTGAAAAATTACATTTCTATGATAACATAAAATTGATATCACCATTATATCATTGTATGTACCACACAAGTAAACTGGGAATGCTGTGCAACGACTTGGTGTGCATGGTTGGAAAAAAAGCTTTGCGAAAAGTCTTGTCCTCTCCACTACTCGACGCTCAATTTAAAAAAATCGATAGGAAAAGATCACATTACATTGGTAAACTGTCATTAGATTTTCGATTTGTTGCCGCGTTTTCGTGTAATGTCGAGACAACGTTAAAAGTCGTCTGCTAAAAGGCCATCTTACTGTATAAAGAGTCGCGGCGTGTCGTCAGTTCGTCAGTGGCGTCGAGATTGGTGGCGTAGTCAGTGGCGAAGAATTTTTTACTAATACTTGGCGTCAAGACGCTGCCGCTTCTCTTGATATCAAATTGCCCCATCTCGATCTTAGGGATACGAATTGATTAGATGTTAGTAATCAGTGATGGACTCCTGGACCATACGATACTTGAAATCGAATTTTATTTACATAATTTAAAAAGTTATATAAAAATATAAACATGATCACTTAATTATTATATATCGCATGAAATATATTTAGTCACATAGACTTTGGCCGTCGTCTTGCTAGCGAAAAAATATCCATGTATCTCCATTTTACTGCTTACGCATATTTGATGGTTTGAAACGAATGCTACAGTCGAAAATTTATTGGCAGTGGATATAAGGTAGTTCCGTCACCGTGACGCGAATTGAGTGGTTCGACAGACGAACCGATATATCAATGTACCCTACCCGAATAACACTAGCGTAAGAGACAGTAGATTCTATTGGTAATAACCCCAGCGGTTGATGCAACGCTTAAAATTAAAAATTATATATACATGTCGCAATAGTCATTTTTCCAGGCGGTAGGAACGAAAATGTTTGTCTTCCCGACCTTTTTTTTCTTAACCATGCACGTCAAGTCGTTGCACAGCGTTCCCCGTGTACTTGTGTGTTACATACGTTGTACTGTTATACAATGGTGATATCAATTTCATGTTATAATAGTAATATAATTTTCTTCAATGAAACTAAGATATTTTGACAATATTATTCTTAAGATTTAACAGTTTTGTGTACAACATTTGTAATAAACTGGCTTGACTAGTTTAAAAAGTGTTATCTCACTTTTTTGTGCATTTGATTAATTAAAAAAATACATTAAAACCATTGCTAGAATTAAAATGAAAAATAATTATAAGGTAAATCAAAATGTTTTTATAAGTCAAAATAAGCGATAATGTTTTTGAGGGGATTTTTTAAATTACTTTTGGTGTTCATTTTTTACTTATTAAAAGTTTTTAAAAGAGTTTATATATACAGTTGCGTGCAAAAGATTTCGACCATTCTATTTTTCAGGTACGCAAATTACGTAACGCAATTTGGGGGGGGGGGGCGTCCGGCCAGGCGATACAGTCCGCGTACGTGGGGAAGGGGGGGGGAGGCGTTTGCCTTACGTCACGATTCTAGAACTGCCAGAAATAGCAAAATTTCTGCATATTCAAGTTTTTAGTTTAATTGAATTAAGTTCTCGCGCGCAATTTTACCGCGGAAAGTTGACAGCTTTCCATACAAAATGTCAGTTAAGGGGGGAAGTCACTGTGACTTCCAAGAACTTGCACAGTAGCTTTCCCCCTTTCCCCAAGCAAAATGTGAAAAAAGTTGTTCGCTTTTTATAATTATTAAAAGTACATATATTCAAAAATATGTTGGTAACATTTCTAGCCACAACTCCGAAATTTGACGGAGTTACAGTCACTTTAGTGAGAACAGGTAGCGCGACCGGTTAGTGCCCTCAGTCCCTACAGGTGTGGCATCGTTCACGATAGATGAAGTGCGGGCTCTTATCATTTTGTGAAATATGATGAAGATGAAGAACCCCCATATCACCCGGAACTAGATACTTTAATGTAAGTATCAATATTCTAGAAAAAAACATAACCTTATATCAAGAAAACGAAACGAAAACTTTAAACGCACTTTTCTCGAAACTACTTTTTGTCGAACTTGTCCCAGAAAATACTCAAAAACTTATCGACCGATTTACAACTTTTTTTACATTCTTGTAATCGCAGTGCCTAAGGTTGTACGTAGCCGATTTTTATAATGTTGATAACTACTATTTTTGAAGACTGCTTGAATACAAAAAGGGCCTTGAAAATAGAAAAAAATGTCTAAACCGTCGGTATTTTGTAAAAAAAACCAGAATAAAAAAACGGCTACGCAGAACAATAGCTACATTTGAAGACATATCGATCAATGTTTTACTTTTTATTTACAGATAACCTTTCATAAAGATATCGAGGGGACAATGAGAATTTTTTTTCGTCGTCAAATCAAGGCATATATCTCGGTTAATTTTAAATATATTTTCATAAAAATTGATATAAAACTAGATGAATGTATACTGAATAAAATGAGTATAAACTCGATCCTGCCATAATTAGTTATGTCTATAAAAAAATCGCAATTATTGACGATCAAGCACCCGTTACGTAACGGCATAGAGGCGGGGTGGGGGGTCTGGCCAGGCGTTACAGTCGTGGTGCGTGAGGGGCGAAAACAGGGGAATTTGGCGTTACATAATTTGTTACTTGTAAATTACCCCCATATTGCATTGAAATTCGACGGTGGGGAGAAAATAAACGAGTTATGACAACATATAATAGTTAAAACGATTAGTTATATACATAGATATTGTTCTTAAACATTTGATTGTCTATCACTTTTTATTTAACGAGTGTGCAAAAGTGTTAGGCCACATACTATTGCGTGTGGAAAACAAAACAATTTTTTTTTAAATAACAAAACGAGATTCGACCTTCTTCTGTTGTCTCAGTAGGGGAGACAGGGGCTACAATTGAGAGGGGTAAGAATCAACAAGCAAGTTGCCGCCAAACTATAAACATTATAGCTACATATGAACAGTATCCCAACTCTTTGAATAGTGGCGGTTGCCCACATACCGGCTCGTCCTCGCTCAGATAATCTATCCTCCGCTAATCTATGAGCGTTATGTTAATTGCAGGAATAATCTTCGTTTTTTTCAATACAATAATATAGCCACAGTAATAAAGTCAATCATTTTCTACTAATTTCTTTTAGTACAATTTTCACTGCGCCCATTCTCGAGCAAAAATATCCTGTTGTGCACTTAATACACGTGACGGTTGACAGCAGTAAAAATAGTTAATTAAATATTATAATTAAATATAATAGTTTTATAAAAGTTAAAATTCGAATATTGTAATTATAATAAATGTAATAGTTCTTAAATGTTATATCAGTCCGTACAAGGTTCATCGTAACATCATAATTTGTTTTACATTTACAATTAGAACACTTATCATACAGTCGGTAGTAATTTCTGAAAACTGATACCGGTTTTGTCTTTCGACAAAACAAACAAGCATTAAAAAATTGCATGAACTAAATAGAATATAGCAATTATTATAGCGATACTAGTAATTGAGTTCGATTATATGTGTATACCATCGGCAGCTTCATCCTGAAAAAAAACCGTAGCCCCTATAAAGCCAAAGACGTTTCGACATGATATATTTCAAGACCTTGGAAAAAAGGTGTGAGGTCGAATAAACTCCGATCACGGACGGGAAAATGTTGTCGTAATAAGTAGCGGTCAATGGGTCGTCTCCATTACCGTGGATTTTGTATCTAATCTTTAGAAAAATCCATGATAGAGAGAAAGGGAGGCAGAGACAGTTATGAAAAATCTCAATAGAGCGCATTCACCGTAGTCAGCCATTTCGTAGGACAGACACTTTACGAGGCAACTTTTTGGAAAGCCAACGGGGAAAAATCATGCGAGTAGCCAACATAAATTTCGGAGCTTTGGCAAACACGAGTATAGATACTCGTATAGTATGACGTGCGGCGAGGATGGCGACCCGAGGACTTCGCGGTCCTGCTCTCTGGCAAACGCAATCCCCTACCGGGCTTCGACTATTCTCGCGCCCTCAACTTGCAGGTTCGGTGCTGGATGGTTCCTTTACGACTCACTCCATACTCGTTCCCAGCGGTCCGAACTCGTTATCTCTCTCTCTCTCTCTCTCTCTCTCTCCCCCTCTCCTTCCCTTCCTGTCTATTTCTCTGTTTCTCTCTCCCGCCTTCGCTCTACCGCGATGCCGTACCTATCCTAAACAGTTCGAAACGCAAAATCAAAATTACGGTGGAAAAGTCGAGATACTATATGATCGGTAGCAGAGCGTCGTTATTTACGTTCCCGAGATCCTCTGAGCCGTCTTAGGGGCCATTCATAAAACACGTGACGCAGTGAGGGGGTGGGGGGGAGGCAAATCGTCACACTTTGTCACAGGGGGGGTGAGAGGGGTCGAGCAGCTCACGAGACGCTATAAGCATATTGAATCTGGAAAAGGGTGATACTGAGACACTGAAAATTTTCTGTACTACCCACCCAAAGTTGCGACTACGAGGAAGTCGCAACTTCTCTGATATCGATTGAGACTCACCTGAAGCATCCTCGGGAACACATTACATTCTAGGTGCATCGTGATAATAGATTATCAAATTTTTTATTATTGATGTTACATAACATAAAGAATATATTTCTTACTACGGGGGTCGTCCATTAATCACGTGAGGTTTTTAGGCCACTTTTAGAGCCCCCCTCGCCCATGGAGATATGTGGTGAGGTTCTTGGCTACACCCCCCCCCCCCCCCCCAATAACACGTGTATTTGTTTAATAAGAAATGTCAGACGAAAGTGTCAGAGAGTGCGGTATCGCATTATGAAAAACGAAATAATAGTACAGTCGTGCTGTCGCCGAAAAACCCCGTAATCGGAAAAAATTAGGAGGCCAGTTTTTTAACAGATGATTCTGTAGGTGCCACGGGTGCTAAATCCAAGTTTGCCCAAAAATCGGGGTGTAGAGTTTTTTTTTCGGGGATGAAGGGGGTGAGAGTTGATCAATGCCAAACTACAACCCCTACGAGGTCGACGCCGTGAGACAAAAAGTTCAGAAAAATCCGGGCTTTATTTTTGTCCGAAGCGTCAAAGTCAGGGAAGCTCATTTTGGGGGTGAAAAAGTGGGCTGAAATTTTGAAAGATCAGTTTTAATTGAATAACTCTTTAGGAAAAATTCGTACAATTTTTATTTAAATGGAAATCTTGTAGCCCTCGAAAAGACGCGTCGATCGAGTATTTGATCATCCCTCTCCGATAATATCTTCACCCCTAAAAAAATGGTTGAAATATTTTTAAAAATCGTTTATTGTATAACTAAAAAACAATTGAGTTTTCGAGTATGAATGTAGAAAATAATCTTCTTTATATTTTCGTTTCTATGGACCACCCTTGAATTTTGTTTTTTCCAACGCCTTTCGGGGGTTGAAAATTCAAAATGAAATTCTGGGAAAACTATTGACCGTGTGAATTCACCACCGTGAAACGACTTGTAGCCTGAACCTTCCGCTACATTTTTGTTCACAGCGCCACACTCGTATCTCTTTATTTTCGATTTCTAAAAGTGGAGGAATGTCGCAAAAATCAGTTTTTTGAGAATAACTGTTCGAGAAATTTGTTTCGAACTCCATACAAATGAAAAAGTTGTAGCTCTCAAAAATACGATTCGACGAAAGTCGATTGGGCATAAAATCATCTCTTAACTTCAAAAGTACCTCCCCCCATAATGAATGACGAAATACTCTGAAAGTTTTGTTTTCGTGATTACTCAAAAACGGTTAATTTTATCGGTGCCGTTTGAATGTACGAAATGTAGGGATTGATATTCTCTACATTTTCGTTCATATAAATAACCCTCGAATTTTGCCATATTTTCATCCGTTAACGAGAATAAAAATATGTTTATCTTTTGCCGGAAAAGTTTTGACTGTATGAACATTTTTTGTCCCACGGCGCCGAGCTCCTAGGATTTTAGTTTGGCATCAATCAACTCCCATCCCCCTTCATCGCCTAAAAAAAACCCTACGCCCCAATTTTCAGGCGAACTTGGATTTAGCACCTCCGAAACCTACAAAATCACCTGTCAAAAAACTAGCCTTCTTTTCATTTTTTCTGATTTCAATAAACAGCACGACTGTACTGAGTTTATTGTCAGTATATTTAAATAGCATTGTCCGCGCACCCCCCCCCCCTATTTGAGCCCTACGTGATTAAGGGGTTGGGCCACTCTAGGGGCCGAAAAAATAGGCTTTTTCGGGGATTTTTTTCTTCAGAAAAACTACAAAATAAATCGAGATCACACAAAAGGGTGTTTATCATACATATCAGTCACTATACAATAATTTTTTTGAAGCGATTAATTTCAAAATGGCGGCTGTGTAACGTTTATCTCAAAACTGCATTTTTAAAGTTGGCCGGAAACATAACTCGGACAATTTTCAACCGATTCACTTGAAATGTTGAATATATCTTAAAAAATACATTGTTTATGGAAGTACGTAGGATTTTTTTTTTATATTGCATAGTTAATTTGTTATTAACAATTGCTTTGCAATTGCTTGAGTTGAAATAAAAAATAATTATAAGGTATATCAGAATGTTTTTATAAGGCAAAATAAGCGATCATGTTTTTGAGGGGATTTTTGTATTACTTGGCGTTAATTTTTTACTTTTTAAACGTTTTATATATACACACATACTTCCGAACATTTCCTCATCAATGTTACTTTTTCGATGTTTTGGCACATAATGAACATATTTTCATAAAAATCATAAAATAATATTATACTAAAATAAGTTTGCTGCTACGAGAAAACGAAAATATTGAATTAAGAAATCTCCAAACATATGAACAGCACTGATTTTCTTCCGTCGAATTTCAGTATTCATTGCCGCCATGCTGACTATAAAAGTCGAGAATAGATAGAAAATAGCAAATCGAATAGAAGACATTTATTTTCTTGAATTTTTAAATGAACAAAAATTACGATTATTTGCCGAATATTAATTACAACATTTGAAATTATAGATCCAATTCCACAAACGAAACGAAACAATTCTATCGAAACGAAGATATTCCAACCGCTTGATGCAAATAGCGAACAAGCAAATTCATAACACCGTATATTTTGATGTCATGTCAATAAATGTAAATATATTGGAAGTACAAATAAGTCTCTGCCGTTTGACAAAAAGTGGCCCCACCAGGAGGTTATGGTTGAAACTGTCAGACGTAAAACGTGTTATCGTAAAGTTGGACATCTGGCAAGACCTTGAAATATTAGCGATTTTGTATCAGCATGACAATTTTTTTCGTGCGAAAATGTCGAGTTTTGAGCCGAATAAGCGTCACCGGAGGCACCATCTTTGTCAAACGGCGGAAACTCATTTGTACTCTATATATATATATATATCATTTGTACTCTATATATCTCATTTGTACTCATTATATATATATATATATATATATATATATATATATATATATATATATATATATATATATATATATATCCCACCTTATATTATAAATCTGAAGTCTGTCTGTTTGATACTTAAGGCGTTACCCCCACTTGTAGCGCAAAAAAGGCCTTTTTCATGAATTTTTTAAAAGAAAACTACAAAACTTTTTTAATCGATCAATATACCATCTTAAAGAACACATCTTGAAGAACTATCAGTAATTTTTTTATTGAAAAATATTACATTGTTTAGTGGCAAATGACCGTCAATGAAATAATGTTTTTATATACACGGTTTGCGGTGACCAACATTGCGGCGAAGTGGATCATCTGAAGGGTCAAAGGGGTTCCACAGGAAAAGCTAGTTGTGTATAAAACTTCCGATCCCTGAAGAGTCGCTGACTATTAATAATCAGTCCCGATTTTCAAAGTTCCAAAGAAATCTATTTTTGCGTTATCCGGACATCCGGTTTTCTTGTAATTGTCATACCTTTATCTTGCTTATGGCACTGAATGCTTAAGGGGCCCCTAGTGATCCTTGCCACCTCGATTTCACCCATAAAGCGCTAAAATGGTCAGATAGTGAAAGCGTCGGTAGCAGGGTAAAGGACTTGAAAAGGTTCCGTAAAACTTGTGGATATTTCGCAGCGCTGTCCGGGTTGCGTAACGGATAATTTGACTAATTTCTCCGAGAAAAGATCCTGTCTACACCGTCGGCCTCCTTCCGTAGCGAACCTTTGGTAAACGTTGTAAAGCTTGGAGATGTCTATTATATCGAGTCTATACCTTAGGTCGAAGGCCGCGCCGGTATCTTCTTATTCTTTTACCTCAACTATAAGAGAGGGACTACCGGCCTACTTTGCAAAGGAGCCCTATACATAAGCACCGGTCGTAAAGTGAAATGCATCGTGACGTCTAGGCGCGTGCGTTTGTCCCCTTGCCTTCTTCCTTTTTTGTTATCACTTTTAGTGCTCCCTTGGAATTTGTACCGGAAGTGTTTTTAAAATTGGCGGTATATGGAACGTTTTCTCTGCAAACATAGCGCTTCATTTTTTCTTCGAAGTTTACCAAGTGCTTTCCTTCTTTGATAACATAGTTTTGAAATTTTCGAAAGTTTTTTTTATTTCTCGTAGTTTTATTTATTTAATATCTGCTATATTATTAACTACAGGCTCCACTCTAACAGCGTGAAGAACATTCGTCGGAAACTTCATTCTAATAGTCCATAGATACGAAGAAGGCTCGACCCGCATGAACAAACTATCTAAATTTGCATCATTATTCTTATGACGTCATGTCCGTGACTCAAAAAAAGTTCTGTCAAGAAATGGATAATTCATAAAATGCATGGAAGATACACGAGTTCGTTTATTATTTCGTGTACTCACTTCAATTTGCTAATCACAAAAAGTAGAAAATTTGAACAACAAAGTAATTCAAAGATAGTTCATGTTAAACTCATCGGTGCTTGTGTCCGGATCACACACACACGCCCATCCCAAATAGGGTTTTACAATCGGCACAGTAATGGCCCACGACTGGTTGCCAGAGAAGAAACGATGGCGCGGTAATGGCTGTGTAAACGGGCCAGATCCGCACCATGCATGGTTGGCAATGGTAAACCATGAATGGCTGCTAAGACTTGGCGAACTATCATACGCCCATATTGGCCCAGCAACGGCTGCCGGATCTTCTGCCGGAAATGAAAAACAAAAAATTGACAAATTATGAATATAAAAATTCTAGTAGTATCCTTTCTTGTTGTCTTATGCTTTACTTATGTCCATGTACCATAGAATAATTGCATTAAAAGCGCTTTCTGCATTGTTCAAGTTTTAACCTTTCATCGGGATCGAACCTGCGGCTTTCGTTCTAGTGTCGAGCGCCCTACCCACTTAGCCATTCTAACACTTACAGAATCCATCGTTTGTTCGTTCCTTACTTTTATGCCGATAATTTTATTCGTGACATTAAAGTTTACCGACAATTTTTTTGGTCCATTTAGGATGTAAAAATAACTCGCACGTTTTGGGTGAAGTTCCGAAAAGCATACTCCTCTGATCGAGCCGAAATTTTGCACCGAACTTCCTCTCATTATCCTAAGAGAAACCGTTAACGGATTTTTGACGACTAGCAATAGTTTTCGATATATCGCATTGTAAAGTTTATTATTTCACGCCATACGAGTATATCTATATATCTGACAGATACCCCCCACTCCTCCGGCCGCGCTGCTTCCTGGCAAACAGTGCTCGCCCGTATGTGCATATCACTTGCCATGTGGGATGGGTTTGTTTGGGTTTATTTAATATAATAGAAACGCAGTACAATAAATATCTTTCAATATACGATATATCGAAAACTATTGCTAGTCGCCAATGTCCTTTTAAAGGTTCTCTTAAAGTATTGAAAAGAAGGTCGGTGCAAAATTTCAGCTTCATCAGTGGGATATGCTTTTCGAAACCTTATCCCTTGTTTTTACGTGTTACAGTTTAACGACCTGCATTTGCAAACGCCCAAAAACAAACCATGGCAAGCCGTTCATCCGCCTACGGTACCCCAATGTTGATCGCCATATTATCGGTGCGATGGTATTGGCCCACCAATGGCTGGCATAGATCTGGCAAGCCGTTCATCCGCCTACGATACCCCAATGCTGATCGCCATATTATCGGTGCGATAGTATTGGCCCACGAATGGCTGGCATAGATCTGGCAAGCCGTTCATCCGCCTACAATACCCCAATTCTGGTCGACGAATTATTGGCCGATGATCAGCAAATGGCTGAATGCTGGCATTTTTGTTACGACAGGCGACCCTATATGGGTAGTTTGATAATCAAATTGAAAAATCGCCCGCCCTTTGAGGTAACAGGAAAAAAAGACCAAAAATGAATGGAGAATAATACAAGGTTGAGTTATAATTATATTGCATATATATATTATATGATGTCTTGCTTTTGTGTACGGATCGTATGTTGCGTAAATCGAGATTGCTTGGACGGAAAGACGCGGAAAATCCATTTGATGGCGGATATAAATAATGGTAACGCGCTCGTTAGGTCGAATAAAAGGTTTACGGTCCGATTGAGTACTTGTCGGCGCGTGGAGACGAGAGGGTGGCCACCGACAAGCCAGAGGGCTATTTTTCGATTATGAACACCACCGATATCCTCGCAGTCATACACATGCTTTTTGCATTGCTCTTTGAGTTTCTCTTTCTCTAGCCTCCTTAAAGATGGACTTTGGGTATGAGAGCGGAGGCAGATCTTATACCTTGTTTAATGATGAGAGCCTTCCCGCCTAGGCAACGATCGTTGGACGATCGTTTACACACGTCTTTTGCGTCGTTCTCTAGATACTCTAGGCGTCATTTCCAACTTCCTTTTCCTTCGTCTTCGACTTTTACGAGACACTGCTTCTTATAGAACGTTACACTACTGTTAGTCGGTGATCCGGTACTAAGCGGGGCACTATTCTTATTTTTACGTCTGGATTACTCACCTGTCGAAACAATAAAAAAAACCTAGAGCTTGTCTTTCCATCATTTGATTTCGCCGATTTCAATCCATGATATGCTTGAGGAAAAGCAGCAATGTACGTGATAGCATTCTTGTTTCATTTTCACCCGTAGCTCGCTTACCGTTTTCTACAGAGTCCTAAAAAAATATTTCTTTTTATCTTCAGGGAATGTCCAAGTACTTAAGGCGTTACAACTATGTGGCTCACCGAAAAATGAGGCTTTTAAGGATTTTTTTAAGCACTAAAAAAAAGCCATTAAAATGGGGTTTGAAGGGTTGATTCTACATGTGTTGACGTATACAAAAAAAAATATTTAAAAAAATCAACATGGCGGCTGTGGCGTAGCTACACTAAGAGCGTTTTTTAGGCACTCTGCGAGAGGGGCAGAACTTTTATGGATGAGCACCTAGGACAAAAAGATGTCTCCATTTAGTTTTGCTAGAGAAGTACACATGGTTATTTGAAAAGTATAGTTTTTTTTCGCAAAACAGCAGTGATTTGATTTTTTTTCTTCTTTCGCTAAAAAATCGGCCTTAATTTGTTTATATAAACGAGAATTGTTGATGAATCGTAAAAACTGTGTGTGCTTCTTTAAAGAATCTATCTAAGAAGATTCAGCCGAAATATCAAGTTAATCGGATGAAAACCATTCGAGTTATGCATCCTTCCGATTTTGAAATCGTGGTTTCTGAAAAATGCGCTCACAGTTTCAGAACTGATTCAGGAGCTATCGTCCACATGACGCAATTCAAGCTCTCATTTGAATTCTGCGTGCACCTACGGAGGGATTTAGATACCCGCGTAGACATTTTGATGGGACCCAAATCAGGACCCGATCAGGTTGCCTGACTACCCTGGTAGGGTACTAATAAGGCAGCCTGAAAGGGCCCTACTAGGCAATGTAACGTTGTGTCACATATGGGCCTGATCTGGTTGCCTGATCAGGCCCCTATCAGGTTGCCTGATCAGAAAGAAATGCATATAATATTTCAAAAATCCAAAATGAAATGAACCACTTAATTTAGAGTTCCACTACAATGATTTTGTATCATAATTCGTGATTCCCCGGCCTGCTGAAAAGTTTTTGTTCGAAGAAAATATTTCGCCTATATGGGAATCGAACCTCGTACATACCTACCCAAAGCTAGGCACGCTGCTCCTATGCTACCGAGTGCTTGTAACATCTTGGTCCCAGATATGGCATAAGAGACCAAATGAATTCCTATGAATTCCTTTTTTTAAATAGATTTGAGCAATGCATCGAAACATGCATGTGGAAAATAAGAGGTTATGTGCATCTATCGACTGCTGAGGCAGTTATAGGGCAAGCCTATTTACGGCCTCATCAAGGAAAGCCATAGTAGGGCCCTATCGGGGAAAGCCTTAGTAGGACCACATTAGGGACAGCCTTAGTAAGGCCCTATCATGGAAGCCTTGGTAGGGCCTATCAGGGCAAGCCTGTAGGGCCCTATCGGGGAAAGCCTTAGTAGGATCTTATCAAGGACGGCCTTAGTAGGGCCATTTTAGTATAGCCTGATTTAGGGCCTAAATACTCCCGGCCCGATCGGGGCCGGATCAGGATGTCCGTAATAGGTGTTACCCGTGTCACACCCCGATCGGGGCCTGATCCTGGTCAGGCTAACCCTAAGAAATTTCTATTCGGGTAGTGGCTATTCAATAGTTAGAACGCGTATTTTTTTTCACAATGACTGGACGAAACAACTCCAAATTGCTACTTGCACCATCTAGATTATTTCGGTCGTTTCGGAAACGCGTCGGAGAATGATGTCTTTAAATTTTGAAATTTTGAAATCCTTAAATTTTGTTTGCTCGTAATTCCTTTTGTATATTATTTTTGTGATGTTTATACGTCACTTAAGGCAATGAAAAAACATCAGAATCTTTTTTCTCCTCAAATGTAACCGCTTTCAACCACCGACTTCCAAACTTCAAGCTAAGTACAAGATTTTAAAATACTGTAGGCAAATAATCATTATTGAATAGCATCTTGAAAACATCTAAAAAATGATGAAAATTCTTATATTTCATGTATTTTTTCCCCTCCGCAAACGCGTGAAAAATTGATTTCGAAAAAAGGGGTCTCCCGAACTTTGTCAAGCTGCCAGTGACCCGTGCATTGTGGGGGTTGTCTCGACAGAAGGACGATCCTCCAGAGCGTGTAGATTACAAGATTCGTATGTGGAGCCTAAAGTTCAATGTTCGACAGTGAGCAATGAATTCTATTCTCTTCTTCAAATAACGTCTACCGCAAGGTAGACCATTGCGGAGTCTTGCACTTCCGATAATTGTGCGAAATAAAGTATACAATCAATGTACAGCATTGACCGCTGAATAAATTCTCGTCTTCATCTTCATTCGACAAGCAAGACCGGTGCGAGGCGAAACATCTCCTGTCCCTATACAGTGACCAATGAATTGTTCAACGATTGGAGTCGAACGGACG
This sequence comes from Ophion ellenae, assembly GCA_963210295.1. Classification (NCBI taxonomy): domain Eukaryota; kingdom Metazoa; phylum Arthropoda; class Insecta; order Hymenoptera; family Ichneumonidae; genus Ophion; species Ophion ellenae. The sequence goes on from OY723391.1 coordinate 1,888,185, forward strand.
GATACAAGTACGATCAGATGCCGTCACGCGATGAGTCTCGCCGAGACGGAACAACGGAGCTGTCGGCCGAGCGGTCGTTTCGTAAGGTGGTGGGTTGATGAGAAAAACGAGAGGGAGGGTGGCTCATGGGACTCGTCCAGAGGAAGGAGGGTAATGTTGCAACGGATCAACGACACCGTACATGATCGGGAAAGATAGACACAAAAGACTAGTCGTACGTAGGTACGCATCTTGTAGAGCATGGAGGGTGGGTTGGTGAGAAGAGTACCGCTGGCATAAAAAAGGTAGTTGGACGAAGAACGCGCCGAGTCGGAGGAGGAGAAGGTAGAGGACTAGCGTCAGCAACCGCTGCATGTATGTACGTAGACGTATATCTCGAACAGATACGGATACAGGGCATATACCTCAGAAGGCTGGGGGTCGAGGAGATGAGGCGCGAAGGGGTTGGTGCAGGGGCGAGGATAGGAGCCACGTCGAGGTCCGTCCGTATCGATCGGGCGTCTGCGGTAGATTGACACGTGTCATGGCCGCCTCTCGGCTGCCGAGGCATAAGTGAGAGAGAAAGAAACAGAAGGATATCAAACGATGAAACGAAGGAACGAACGAAGGACAGAGGAGTGGGATAGGACGTCTTCCCCTCTTCCAATTTCTCACCCTCTTCCACCTTTCGTTCTATCATTCTGGTCCTCTCTCTCTCTCTCTCTCTCTCTCTCTCTCTCTCTCTCTCTCTCTCTCTCTCTCTCTCTCTCTCTTGTGCTGGTGCTCACGTCTGGTAAGGCATAGCAGTCGTGGAGAGCAGTGGTGGCAGCTCCGGTCGAGTTTGTCGAGAGGGGAGGGAAAGAGAAGCGAAGAGCAGGACGCGAGCGGACGTTTTCGAGATGGTGCGGCAGGAGGGTTGAAGAAGGGCGATGGGGTGGTCCGCGTGCGCGGGAGGGCGAGGATGGTAGCGTTGGTGGCTGCGGCATCAGTAGTAGCAACGCGGCAGGGTTCGGCCGGGAGTTTGGAGGGTGGGAGTTGGGTGAAGAGCAGGCTTTGGGAGAGAGAGGACATTAAGGTGCGTAATAGCCAGCGGGCCGAGCGCGCACCACCGCGGCATCGATTAGACAGAGGCTCGCTCACCCTCTTGCCTAGATGCAAGTATTACTTCCCTTGCCACCCGTACGCCTCTCGCCTCCTCATCCTCCCTGCCAACCTTCCGTCCTCGTTTTCTCTCTATCACCTTTGCCTCCCCCTCTCGCCCCTTTTCTTTCCCATTTTCAAAGGGGCTAGCCGCGAGTCCGTCCTTGTCCTCGTCGTTGTCACGAGCTCCACCGACGCCCCGCAACCCTGCTCTTAGTATCTTCCTCGCACATCGAACCGTGTACAGTGCAGTACACGGAGAGAGGAAGAGATGGAAAGACAGCGACTTCGTACAGTGAAGGTACAGCATGTACAGAAAGGATTCGCTCCATACCGGCCCCAATACCATACCATCCACCTATTACTTCTCTCTATCTCAAACAACGCTTTTGTCCTTGTCGTTCTCTTTATTCCGGCAAACTGCTTGACTCTCGCCCCCCTCTCTCTCTCTCTTTCTATCACTCTTTCTTCCTCTCCGCGGTAGCTACCCGCGCTATCCAGCTTGTCTTCCACGTCGAAGCCTGAGACTGCCGACAGAGCGTAGGCGAGGTACGCGAAAGAGAGGAAGATAAAAGGGGTGCCCCTTCCGCGCCCGAGTACGTGCTCTACATGCACACCCCACCGCTTATGCCAGTTTCTGCCCTGATCTCCCACACTCCCTTCACTCTTTTTCTCCTCCGCGTTTTCCTTCTCCCGCAACCCTCGCCTCTATAGCCCACTGCATAAACACAGACGAGCGCTCATAGCGATGCGTTGCTAAAACCAGTCGGTATATTGGTATTTCTAGGATACACGGATATGTGTGTTTCCGTCGTATGCACGTACAGGTACCACACGGAGGCGTATAAGTACAGAGTTATAGGGAATATGGGTTATTTAATTGTAATTGGGTGTGTGTAGTGGGTGCATCGAACATCCCCGTGGCGATACTACTCAGCCACCGTCCTCCACATCGTGTCCATGTGCCTCTCACCTATTGAATACCCGAACGCAGAGACGGTCTAACATCGTTACGAACATTAACGGTTGGGCTCAATATTCTCCGGACCTTACGCTCGACTCTTGTCTTTTGCCATCGCTCTATACAGTCTTTGAGTCATCCTTTTCCTTTCTGTTTTGGACTGTTGGCCGGATACTTGAATCTTCCGATTGTGTTATATTCGCGCGTCTAACTGTTTGTATATGAATCCCTACTTCTGTCAATGTATTGCACTGGCCCGTTGAGTATATCTTCCGTCAACTTGTACCGAATTGAACTTCGCCAGGATTTGCATAGGCTGTTGCTTTTCTTTTGTAACGGTGTAAAACAATTAGGGTGGGTTTATATTCTTATCGTTCGTTTTTCCGGCTGATTGTGAGTAAGAGGCAAGGGATTGGTACCCTTGCAATTTACTCACTCATACAGAATATGCAAATAAGGACTGACTAAGATTGCTGAAAGTCGTGCGATCTGAAGGAGGAGTTAAATATGAAGGGCATTTCCTCAAAAAACTGGCGAACGGCACCGAGGAGGGGCTGACACCGAAAGCATCCAATTTAGCTCCACGAGTCCCAAAAGATTGTTTCCCAAGCTTTCTCCCCATCGCGTTTGCTTGCGCTTTCTTCCTACGCCGCGCGCTCGTATGTCCTTCCTTATTTTCGATAAACTTCTATACTGTAAAGGTTAAGGATGGATGTATGGAAACAGATATAGAACGGGCGATCTGGTTTTCGTCCGTGGGGAAAAAAGGTCGTGGAGATCGCAAAAAATGTCTCGGCCGCAATCGACAAAGATCTCTCCCGTGGCTCTTATTTCTCAGCGATCGAATTTTGCAAAGACACGATCGGTGCGCGATTGTTATTCTCAGTTATAATCGAATTTTACGGTGAGTTCCGAAGGGTGTCTACGGAACGCAAGTTGTCTTCAATCATCCAGCTAGGATTAGTTTGACGAGGCGACTCCCCGCTGCTAGTTACGAGGATACGTCCTCATGAGGATCTCTCATGAGGAAATAAGAGCTACCTATCATTCGTTATGATACTGCGTGAGACCACTCACGAATACGACAATCTTGGACGTTAATCCCTTCATAAATATTGTGGACCAGAAAAGAAGTTTACTCGATGACAACTAACATTTGTAACGACTCCAGAGGAATACAAATATTCCGAAATTCTTGACCGAATATTGTCAAGCATTTCGGCAAAAATTTTAATTTTCGAGTGAACACAATATTCCGTAACACAAATTAATTCCAGGCGTTTGCGTTGAAAAAAAAGTGACAAAAGGGCGAGTACAATGAGCGTAAAATGTCTGCTGACAAGGTGGGTCGCTTTCCTTCTCACACTGCTTTATCCGCCTTCTTTTTTCACGTCTCTCATTTTTCGCCTGTCGAGGCTCACCTAGATTCTACGATCCAACAGTCCCGAGACTTCATCCGTCTCCAGAAGGGAAAAGCAAGACGCAACTTTGCTCAGCCACGACGACGACGACAATCGTGGGACGAAGTGTTTCACTGATTCACTTTTTTTGCACCTCTTCTTTCAATTATAACAAAGGATTAGGTGCCAACGGCCTGTAGTCGCTCGATCATTTGGCCATTATTCCCAAGACGTTTCGAATGAAGACGCATTCTATCTCATACAATCCAAGACACGATTACGCGGGCAAAAAGTATAGTTTTGCAGCGTCTGCCCCGTTTTTCTTTACATATATTTTTAATTTAATTAATTGTATCTTGAAGCAACACGCTCATTACTCGTGAATTTTACACGATAAAAGTACTGACGACAATCGATACATGGTGAATCGACAGGTACGATAATCATTGTGAAACCGTTCTGAAATTTTGAAACAAGCCGACCATACACGCTAGGGTATACCTGATGGGTTCAGCTGTACAGTTCACTTCAACTGTACAGTTAAACAGGAATGTGTATGTGACAAAACTGTGCAGGTTTCCTCGCAGTTTTGTGACGTGAGGAAACTGTAGAGGTAAACCCTTCACGTATACCCCGGCGTGTGTGGCCCGCTTCATTAAGGGGTTACCCCCACTTGCGATTTTGAAAAAACCGATTTTTTTTATTGCATTTTTTCGAAGTATAAGTATCTGAGAATATGTCCTGAAAATTTCAAGTCGATCCGAACAAAATTGACTGAGATATGAGCGTTGAAAGAGAAGAATCCGCGTTGAAAGAGAAACTTTGAATGCGTTTTTCTCAAAATGGCATTTCTGAAGTCGGTGACCAAGATTACGCGAACACTAATGAACCGATCTTCTTGAAATTTTGCAGGCTTATTTAATACATAAAAATGTAGTCTTTAATCGTTCGATTTTTTTTCGTTAAAATCGTACCATTAACTTGGACTGTCCGCCATTTTGTGAAAAATTAATACTTTTTAAAATCCTTCGATTAAAGACTAGTTTATACTTATATTTGACTAAATCCATCCGCATTTTTTTTTCAAATGATCCACTTCGCCGCAATGTTGGTCACCGCAAACCGTGTATATAAAAACATTATTTCATTGACGGCCATTTGCCACTAAACAATGTAATATTTTTCAATAAAAAAATTACTGAAAGTTCTTCAAGATGTGTTCTTTAAGATGGTATATTGATCGATTAAAAAAGTTTTGTAGTTTTCGTTAAAAAAATTCATGAAAAAGGCATTTTTTTGCGCTACAAGTGGGGGTAACGCCTTAATATGTCTGGAGTCACCTATGATCGCATATGATTGAAGCTTTTGTCTAGAGAGCTGTTTCGGAGGTGATTTTTAGGATAAAAAACTGAAAAAACAATATCTAAAACAATAAATACACATTTTTATTCATCCTTCTAAAATATGTACATTTTTTAAAATAAAATCTATTATTATCTACTTTTGTAGCTGCGCGGAAAACGCCCCCGATGGGCGACAACTCCTTTGGATGCTGTATGAATCTGAAAAAAAACAAACATATTCTTAATCTGTATGTCGTGACGTGGGGTACCAGGTTCAGCAAAAAATTTACAAAATGACTGCATGCCAAAACTTGATTATGAATTTTTCCTATTTTTCTGACCGTTCTACGAGTTAAATATAAAAAAAAATTAAAGTTGCTGCGTCTCAACCGCGTTCCCCGAGCGTACTCAGACATTTTAAAATTCGGCTACTTTTATGAGTATCATTAAATGGTTTTTACATATATATTCAGGACAGTCTGTAGAATAATAAAATAAATTTAAAAAATTAAATTTTCTAATTTCTTCACAACAATACTGCCTTGAATGACGAGCAAGAAATTGCGTCCCTTTGCAAGCGCTTAAACTCACCCTTATGAACTCTCTATATCAACCATTTTGTTCCTTTAACTCGCAAACGGACCCAAATGAGAGCGTGGTATTTTTTTTAAGTTAAAGTCTTTTTCTCCGCAGTGACTTGACGTACGACGGTTCCTGTGAACCGTCTCTCCTAGGATCAAGTACGTTGCAAGGAAGTAGAATCCTTTCGAATGACTTACACTTTCTGTCACATTGAGTTGTGTTCGGTTGCTGAAACGCTCGTATACGAACAATCAAAAGACACCGTGATTATCTTTCACCCGAGGTCATAAGGTTGTTGTATTCCCAACGCACACGCGTTCCTCGTGCCAAACAAAATGTAACACCAATTTTATTAGCTCGATCGAAGCATTTTTCTCGTAATACTAAAAAAACAGACATATCGAAAAACCAATCAGTGGCGTCGAAACAGAGATCTCTCGAGATCAATCACGTTAGCCAATACTATAAGCCAAGCCCGCGAACGCCAAGCTTAAGTTATTACAGTTAGGATTCCGTTGCGTCAATTGAATAAGCGCCCAATATTTAGGATTGACATTGTAATCCATGAGGCGTGTTTTTTTTTAACACTCACCATCTACTTAAGGCCTTATATACGCGATTTCGCCGATTTTCGAAGGTACTTTTCTAAACGCGGTTAAAAAAAATGACGCATATATTGACAACATTTTTTTTACAGATCATTTATGCATATGGTCAAGTATATGTAAAAAAAATCAGAAATATTAACCAATGGCGGAGATATAACAGAATAAAGCAATGTACTTTTTTTTTGCGCGCGCGTTGATGGTGAAAGTTCTCGGCATCGATGTGGGTGTCTGGAAAAAATGAACATATTTATAATTGCATAATGAATGTATCTTCAGTGTGAACCACCAATATTATTTTAAAAACATTATTATAATAAAAATTCGAAACTTAACACTTTTTTACTCATTTTTTTGTCGCTATTCTATTTTTTATATTTTTTTGTGTCATTGAAATTTTTCTGTGGTTCACACGATAGGTGAGGATACTGAAAATATGTTGCAAAAATTTCAAAGTGATCTGAACCTTCGTTCAAGAATTAGAACTTTCACAGGGTTAATAAAAGTGAATCGTGGAAAAACGGTTTTGAAGTTGGCGGTCGGGCGCGCCGCGCGGCATCTATTATAAATGAAATCTTACCTCGTGTAATAGCTTTACAGAATTCTTCAATTCTGTAAACTAAGAAATAATTATTCTACAATTATCAAACTTTAGGTATATTTTAATAGTATATTTAAGTACACATAACAATTTAAAAAAATTAATTCATCATCAAAATAACGGAGCTGTGGTAGAGTGTTGCGAATCGGCGTGCAGTCTAGCTTCCCGTAGACTTTGATTTGCAAAAAAGTTCAAACATTTTTTCACTTAGAACATGTATAGTTTCTATGTGATGGAAATAAAAATAAAGAAACTGCAATTTTGAGAAAATGGCACGTATTTACAAAAAAAATCAACATTTCACGCAACATTTCTGTAAAATGTGGATTAAAAAAGTAGTTTTTTTTTTCTCCAATCTTTCAAAAACAAGTCTCGTCAAGTAGAAGGTACCAATATTATCAATATTTCCACCAAGTTCCAACTCAATCGGCTTGATAGTTTTTGAGTAATCCTGCACGCCAGTTTCGATAATGCAGTTTTGGGAAAAACGCGTTTAAAGTTCACGCCCGCTCCGAATCCAGCAGTGAGGCACAGCGTTGACGGGCCATAACGTTTGAATTATTTCGAATTTCGCTTCGAAACTTTAGGAAAATATTCTACATATATAGTGCTATAATTCAAAGAAAAAAAAATCGATTTTTTGATAGTTGTAAATGTATATCCCGCCTTAATGCTTTATCTAGGTTGAATCCGTCGACGAGAAAGAGTAGCAGGTTCACATAGTTTTTGTTGCAAAATTTTTATAAGGATGAACATGTAGAGGGACATGAGTACCAGGATAGAACGCGATAGGGAGGATGGACATAAATTATCGAGAATGACGCGTTAGCCATTGGTCTGTCAATCAAAATGATATGTCGTTCTTCTTGATCACTTCATACCTCGCGATATTGTTGGACAATCACGCTGGAAAGCGACGACAAAGAGGGAAAAAAAGGGTGGGATGGAGGTAGGAGGGGGAGAAAGAGGAGAGAGAGAGAGAGAGAGAGAGAGAGAGAGAGAGAGAGAGAGAGAGAGAGAGAGAGAGAAAGAGAGAGAGAGAGAGAGAGAGAGAGAGAGAGAGAGAGAACATTTCACTAGCTTTCGACAAAGATAGTGAAATGTCGAAGAATGCGATGACGGTTCAAGAACTCTCAGGTTTTGTTTTGATGTATCGCCATTCATCCACATGTTGATCATGTTGCCAATCAATTAACGAGAGTGTATTGTTAACCTTTCTCCCTCCTCTTGGGATATAAACAGGATGGAAGTACCTGATCCATCTGTGGTTCCCGCAAACACGAATATTGGTGAACGATTGCTCGCTACAATTGACCAAGTACGAAGGAGGGTTAACGTTTGCGACACGACGAAGGACCGATATTGTAGGCAAATCGCAATACTTTTCTAATTGATAGTAGAAACACATTAGCTAACTTAGATGTCGAACGGGCGACATTAGTCTATGTGTGAAAATTTTTGAAAGTGACACTTTGGGAACAATGTAGACAATTGGAGTATCGCGTTGTGATGAAGTTCCTTTATTTTCGAAGGGAAGCTCGAACGGATTTCAAAACTGAATCAGATTCAGTGTATCGGAAATCCTGTGCTTCCTTGCCAACTTTGGAAACGTAGGCTGTTAAATTCAAACATGGGAAAACGAGAATTTTCAACGTGAAAAGCTCTGGACGACAAAGAACCTCAACGATGGCGGAGGTGGTGAATTACATTTACCGAGTCGGAATGGACGACCGTCGATTGAGTTTGAAGGAGATGGCGCAGGCTGCTGACATTTCGTACAAACAGGGGCATAGCATTTGCACGAGGAACTGGGTATGCGAAAGCTGAGCGCGCCTTGAGTGTCGTATTTGCACACAGTTGAAGAAAAAATAACGAGATCGGCTAGGCATTCTACGATGGGGCCTTGAGCGTTTCAGTTTTGTGAAAATGATTGTATTCTACGTTTTATCACTTTCGACAAAACCTGAATCCGTCACTACCCTCCCAAGACAGAGCAACGGTCGAAGTGGGGGACTGCGAAAGATGGGCCGACTTTGAAAAAGGTGGAAGCAGCTCCGTCGGCTAGTTGGGCGACAGCTACGGTTTCTAGGGTTTATCATGGAATGATCCGTATCGAATTGATTCTTCATCCACTGTACTCTCTAGATTTTGTACCGTGCACCTTCTTCCATTTTCTTCCCAAATTTGGAAAATTGCTCTTTTTTAGTGATACAAGTAACATAGTCTGATTTTTCACTTAGTTATGTCGACGACTTTTCAATTTACCCTTGTAGCTATTTCATCCTTTTGTCTCCACTGTGCCACGGGTTCTCATACTTCCATTTTCCGCCCCCATTGCGACCAGAATTACTCGAAAGAAGAAACATTCCGCCGGAAACCCACTGGCACTCCAACCTCATATAAAATAGGGTTGAGTTACTTATGTGCTGTTTATAGTGACAACCTTTCATATAGAACCAAACAGACTGACATTGTCATTTGCAATCAATTAAGTATCTGACAATTCTGGAGAAAAGAGCAAATATATGCGAAGCACCGTAGAAGATGTGAGTTCGATTAAGGCAGTAGTCTGGTCTGGAGCGAGATGCTTGACGTCATTTTTGGGTTGGAATAACTTTTAAACCGTTGAAGTTGTCTTGATGAACTTTTACATATGCATTTATTGTTCCTTTGAGAATGTATCTACAAAAAAAAATTCTTTTAAATGTTTTCATGTACTTTTTTATTTTTTTACAACATGGTCCGCCGAAAACCGCCTCAATCGGCGCCCACTCTGGGCGATGTTGTATGCATCTGAAAAAAAATATATACTCTCAATCTGTATGAGTCTTCTAAGCACTGATAACAGAATCAGTACTTTAAAAAAATTTCTTACAAAATGGCGTTAAACTTTGATTAACGACATTTCATGCATTTTTCGGGTATTCGACGAGTTATAAAATGTGGGCAAAATTATTGTTCGACTCAATTCTGCTACCAGTCCTCAGAAAGGGGCTACCGAAGGTATGTGCAAAATTTGAGCTCGATCGGTCAATTAATTATCGGAATATCGTGGGCGCCGATTTGAAAATCATAGTTCTGAGATAAACGCGTTCGAAGTTTTGATACCGGGAGCGCGCAGCTGCTTCCCGACCGCGCTACCTTACCGCGCGGCTTGCTTATAATTTATATTACTCTGCTAATTTTTGAAACATCAATAAACGGTTTTCACGAGCGTATTGAGAAAGGTCTGAGGAATAATAAAATAAAAAAAATCAATTTTGTCAAATTTCTAGACTTAAGGCCTTAAGGCTTACGAAATAAAATTTCCACCAGCTGGAGGAGATCTAAAAGTTACAAAGTATCAAAATATCGACGGATTTGGCTGCCTTACGATAAAAACCCGAGCCAATTCGATACATTCGTCGACACGTGCATAATTCCACACGCGTAGACACTCTGCTCTCTTGCAACGAATAATGTTAGCATGGGTTAAATACGTTTTCTTGTTTGACTTTTTTTTGTTGCAAATCTCATTCTACCGTTGACTGGATAACGCAGTGGGAAAGTCGACGTAATGGTTTTAATCGAGTCAGTCTGCAACGCCAAAGCGAGATACTGTATACTCTGTTGGTTAGTGTTTGTAACGGAGGCTTGCGATCAAGCCTTCCTGCCCTGACTCGGTCTTGCTTCTCTCTCTCTCTCTCTCTCTCTCTCTCTCTCTCTCTTTCCCTGCCGCTTTCGCCCTCTTTTCCCTCGCTCTTATGTGGGAGTGTGTATGTGCTTCCTGTGTTTGGAAAGGGCGCCGAAGGGTGAGACGCGCAGCGGTCGAGAAGCCGCCGAACACTGGTGGGTGATGTTGGGTGGAGCGGGGTAGGAGAGAGAGGGGAAGGGAGCAAAAGGGAGTCGGTAAGGGGAACCATGACTGGGAGGCGAAGTGTCGTCGTCCGAATAACGGCCAGGCGGCATCGACCGATCTTCCTGGGCCGCCGTGAGCGAGCGTTCGTTCGCTCACCCGCACCAACTGTACTCGGCTCGTGCACGACGCCCGCGCGTCAACTCGTTTCCCTTCTATTCAACGAATATTGAGTTCAATTTGCCTATTACGCGCCTCTTCGCTCTCGCTTCCTCTCTTCTTTTTCCTTCCTCTTCATTCTTCTCCTTCTCCCCCCCTCCCTCTCTCAGACCGTCTATCTCTCAGTCCGCCTAACTCTCTCCGCGACCGTCTCTTACCCGATCTAATGCGATCATCCTCTTGCCTTTTCTTCCAACCCTGGAACTGGAGACTGGGAGGAAGGTACTGGCGAAACGCAGCACACCGGCCCTGCTTGTGGATCGTCCTGTCACGTTCGTGGCCAAAGGTTACGTGGGATCGACTTAATCTCGAGCGCATATACGCGTCCCAGTGAGAATCGGCCCCTTTTATTGGCTACGCACACTCATTTCCTTACATCATCTGTTTCTTTGTTGGTTCCAATCGAGACTACATTTTCGCGCTGAACAAAATCTTCTTTTGTCTGTACTGGCAGCTTTTCGTGTTTATATGCATACTAGGGACCGAATAGTATCAATTGCTGTACGGTTGGGCTGTCATTTCTCTTACTGTTGATCCCTTGTGCGATATGGATCATGTGTGAAGCATGTCATCCGGAACCAACATTGACCTACATCTACCCGTGTAGAAATTTGAGTCGGGAAAAAGTGCTGCCCCTGTTCTACTTTCCCTAAAGAATATCAGGCCATGGTCAAGCCGCCCAGCGTGGATCACGTTCGCCATGTAACGGATCTTAGGCCAGGCCCCGATCCGCCGTTCCCTTTTCCGGCAACTGATTGGGAACTGTTTAGAAACTGGACAGGACAACGATCAAGTACTGGAATGGCTTTTAGCGATGTATCCGAGTAAAATAGATTGTATTAAGTGACACTTACTGATTGTATCAAGTGATTAAGTGATTGTATTAAGTGATATCACTGATACTTGTTATGTCTTTGCACTCGAGAGGTGGCTGTCGCTCATCATTCACTATCCAAGCGAAAAAGGCCTCGAGTGCAAAGGGTTATTTCACAAGTATCGCAAAATCATGAGCGGAGGTACACGCTGTAAGCAGGGCCTTTCTCTACGTGGTACAACGCGCAGGACGAACTTTTATCCTCGTAAGATGGTACCATGCTTACGCGAAGCGCTTCGCTTGTAGCCGCCTGGCGGATTTTTGACGAAATACATTCAGACGAAATGTCTTCCCGGCTAGAACATTGATATTTCCCCACATGGCGACAAGGTGCTAAGAAACCACGAATCACCCGCTTTACTTTTTTACCTCATTGAGGGGGGCACTCCCTATAGAACCCCAAATGTTAGTCGATTTTCATTATTTTTTTTCGGGTAAGGAATGTATATATCTTTTCAGGGTCATAGGTACTTTTAATACATAATTCTAGTTATAAAAACGATTCTTGTTGCTTAATAAAAGTGAAAAATGGCGGAAATATAATCAGTCGCCGTGAAGCTGTCCGGAAGGGTGGCCGAATGCGATGTACACTCCAGCACCTCGTAGGATTATCTGAAACAGTGTGTGCAAAAAAATTGGTTAGTATACACATGTGGTCACTTGATGAATCAATAATATTGGAAAAGTAACGATAATTGGCTCAAGGGGATGCCTTAGAACAAAAAAATGGATACTTTGACCCAGCCAAAAACATGTTTATTTTGGTAATTTTTAGTCGGTCTTAGGTTCATAAAGTGACCACATGTATATAATAGTAGATTTTTTTGCGCGCACTGTTTCCGATAATCCCATGAGGTGCTGGAGTGTACACCGCGTTTAGCCTCCCTTCCGAACAGCTTCACGGCGACTGGTTATATATCCGCCATTCTTCACTTTTTTCAAGCAACAAAAATCGTTTTTAAAACTAGAATTATGTAGTAGAACGTGCGTATGACCTTGAAAAGAAATATACATTCCTTACCCTAAAAAGAAAATCATGAACATCGGCTAAGATTTGGCGTTCTATAGGAAGAGCCCCCCTTAAATAATTTGGCCATTCGTTATGGTCAAATCATTATAGTTATAATAACCCCGGTATTTATGATAAGCATTTTATCCTCGTCGAATATGATAATGAAGAAATAAATGCTTTTAGTGGCGAATAGAATTACAACACATGTATTAGTTTAATTCTAATAAATTATAAATATCTTTGATGAGGTGGAAAGCAAAGTAACTTTACAAAGTTCTTAAAGATAGGCTCTACTTTTCAGGACATGTCAATATTCTAGCCGGGTAGACGTACTTGCCCGTAAAGATGTACTTGCCCGTAATGTATGCCGACCAGAAGATTGTAATTTCCGGTCAGAGCCCGACACAAAGTAGGGAATGCCTGGTCACATTTCTGAACGGGTATTATTTCGACTTGCAAGCCGCTGGTAACTATTTAGTCCAGGAAATGTGTAGTTTTTGCATGACTCACCTCTAGGTAGTATGGGACCTGGGTATTCTTGTAGGGTTGATAGCCCGGATGAAAACCTACTATTTTTCAACAGTCGATTTGTACGTGATTTCTATTCCCACGCGTTCAAAGTTGGCGAAACCAGGTTTTTGAGCGATAGCGACGAAATTGTTAACTTGACAGAAAAAAAGTGAACGAACTATTTGTAGGTATTAGAAAAATGAACAATTTGGCGCGTCGGAAATTAAAATCGATTAATTAATTCTCTTGCAAAGTAATAAAAACCAGCTAAAATGGACATTCTTTCAATAACCAATTAATAATGCAATAATGCATGTACAGCTTTGAAAATGTCGGAAAACATGTCTCTTAGTGTACTAAAGAAGTGTGCAAAAGCGGGGCTCGATCGGATAAATACTTTGCGAGAAAAGTTATTTGTTATAGAAAAACCAATTTTTTTTTCCAAGGAATTTCCGGGCTGGTCACTTATCGTAGAACAATTTATTAGCGGTATTTTAATCGAGCAGGGTCCTACTATCATGTACACTTTGGGCTGAAAAGATTTTTTATAATTAAGTGGGTGAAAAATGACTCCAAAATGAGGATACGTTTTTCAGTCATGAACAAATGGAATTCTGCCGCGAATTTTTATGTTACAGAGTCGAGATTAGCATCATTCGAGAGCTGATATTTTTACACGAATTTACAACAACAAAAAATTGCTGAAAGTCAATTGGGGGGGGGGGGGATAATTTTTTTTTCAACAATTATTGCACCGGCTTTTCCTAACATAAAAGGCTCAAAATTGGACACGATATAGAGGAAGACTCATACTAACTGTCATAAAACTTCCAAAGAAATCACTCATGAATGTGCTACTTATTTTTGCGGTTAAATCACGGACAAAATGCAGCACCGCGTATGCTGGTGGAGTGGGGAAAGCCATCTCCGCCTGCAGACGCTCGCGCTCAAAACAAATTCGGGCATTAAAATTCCACGAACTTGGAATATCTCTTCAACAAATTAACATATCGGGTTGTTTTTTTTATCATTCTATCTAACTTTTTCCGCTGATCATGAATTTGCTATGAGAAAAGCAAAAAAGTATATCTTCAGCTCGAAATTTGGTTGCGTATTTTTTTTTCACCGTTAGTTAAGTAATTTTTTTATTTCATCTGAATTGCATTGCATTGTCGTAAAGTTCCTCGATTACTGTATCTAAAAAAAAGAAAAATCTATCAAAAATATATTGTTATTGGAGCACGCGTCATTTATTTTTGGGGAAAAATTGAATAAATAAGGGACATAGTGTTTGAATCAATTACTGAACGTTTTTACATGTCAAGATGGCTTACTTATTACGAGAAAACGTTATGAACAATACCCAAACAAAACATATCAACGTAAAAAAAGATTGACATTCGGACATGACTTATTTCGACACGCATGACCATTTCCCCGAAACAGTTGTAGGAGATGAAAATATCAATTGCTATAAAGCTCTGGAAGTAGGCATCAGTTTACAGAGAAAACATATTGGCCAGTGATATCGAATCGCTAGATTCCGCGCACGAGAGTGACCCTGATGGTATATACCATAATGTGCGAGAAAACAGACGGACGTGCAACATCTTCATAATTTCAACCATGGTTGAACGAAGTATTGCACTCCATGCTATTTCAGAATTAAATGGAAGCTTAATGACAAAATCATTGCATAGAAAGAATATAGGGGGAAGTCCCCCAGTGGCGGATACCTAAGCTTTTCGGACAATAAAAAAAAACTGCTTCGAGAAATGTAAATTTTTTTTTTGAAATCATTACGTCAACAAAGTTTAAAACCAAAGTAAATTAACAAAAATGCAACTTCTGTATAAATGAAATTAAAAACTTTATTCAAACTTTGGTACAAAAAATTGGCGTCACTGCAAGTGGCACCTGGTACCGGACAGACTTAACTTCGAGCCCCCAGCGCCGGACATCTTCAGAACATTGTGCATCAATCGCATATGTAAGTTTTCGAACATTTAGGGATGTCTGCAAGTTATTCATAAACCTATCCACGGCAGCTGGTGCACTGCATCCAGGCTTTTTGGTGGTCCTCCAGGCATTCTACGCAAGTCGTTTTTATATTCGATATTTAAGTTGACGGTTGCTTTTTCTTCGCCTTAGGTCCACCTTTTTCTTTGTTTTTTTTTTCATTTTCTTCTATCGCTGTTTTAAACTTCTTTCCAACTCCTTCCTGTTTGTCCTAAACGTTCTTTTTGTTCTCTTTTTCATCGACAACAATTTTGCACGGCAATAAAGTCAAAATTTCACTTCTTTCGGTTTTTCTCTTCCTAGTAACTGATCGTTTTTTTGGAGCATCTGTCAATGGCGACAAATTATGGAGAATCTGCACAACACCTGGAGCAAAGTTAGTCCACGGTTTAATAACGAGGTTTTGTCATGTAGAGTGATTTTCGAAACGTCGTGACGCATCGAAGCTTCTTTCAAACTCAGTTAGCATTTTTTTTTGGCCCATTGTCCTTCCTTTTTCTTCTCTTCCATTTTAATTTCGCTGCGTTCATCTATACTGTAAAACAACTTACAGCAGTTATAATCAAAAGTATAAATGCTTACGAGAAAAAAACAGCATGTTTCCTCTCCGGCGCTGGGGGACCACTTTGTGTCCGGTACCAGGGGACAGAGAATCCCCAAAATTACGCGTTTCATACCAAAACCCCTTGGGAATCCAAAAAAAACTTTAACGAACTCCGAATATTTATGGAACACGACGTACAATAACGTATGATAACACGACGTATGATACAAATAATTAATTCGTTCTATCATCACCACGTTACATTATTGATCTTGAGAATTTATAATATTCATCTCATTATTGTGACCGCGGCTTTGCGTATTCCTCTGCTTGCTTGTACGTTCCTCCATGACTGTTTCAAAATGCAGATTTTAAAAAACTTAAGAAGGCAAAGGTGCAAAAAGTCATCTTTATGAAGTGTCACGATGCCGAAAAAAAATTCAAGTTTATTCAAGTTCAAAAATTCGTTTATAATGGAAACACCGTAGAAAGTGGTGTGTTCGTTGCAAATAGACTCGAGATACATTTTTTTCTGAAAATCCAGATTCCAAGTGCGAGATGCAAAAGTTGTAATTGAAAGATCAAGATTAAAGTACAATGTTAATTTCACGTCAGAGAGAGAAACGGGATGAAAGCTGCAATATTTTTTGTCGCAGCTTTTATCCCGTTAAGTTCGAGCTGCAATATTCTTTAAAAAAAATCCTTGCACCGTCGATGTTTCCGATGGTTCGAATTAAGGTAACGGTGTAAGGTTGTAGTAAATTTCGACTTTCAAGTTGCGGCAAGATCGATACGACGACTGAAGATTCCGTCGTTCCATAGTGTTAATTGAATTCGCGTGTTTCAACGACGATTCGCTTTCGGGAAAGGATCGATCCTTTCAGTTTATCGTGTCGAGAACCAATCGAGTGAAATCTCGTTTTCGTTGATTTCTATACGAAACCACTTGCGCACGCTTATATGCCTCACGCACGAAAGGCCGGAAAAAAAAACGGTTTGTCAGCAATTAGTACGGTGCAGGAGTCCCAATTAAAACCGGCCATGAGGATATCGAACATAAGGGAAAAAATACCAAATCCTTCATGAGATTTATACGTATTACCATTTAGAATTTGTCCACGGTCGATGACACGAATAACAGTAATGATGTATGGCCACGCCATCTCATATTAAATATATACCAGTCCGATCCCTTCGCTCGCCTGCGAGCTAGCAGATTTTACGCAATTCTCTCAAGTCAAAAAGACTCATGGGTCATGACCTTGAACAAAAAAGAAACTATAAAGATTACGAGCGATAAAAAATTAAAAGTTATAGTGTACGAGGCTTTAGGCATGAAGTATCAAGGAATTACCAGGCAAAAAGCTATTTTTCTGTTATACTTTGGTAAACCGCGTTTCTGTACAAAATTGAATATTACAGTGCCTGTATTTAAAAAATCATATTGAGGTTGTATTGGATCGATAATTGTAAATTTAGTTTAATTTAAGGGAGACTTTGTCCCTGTAGTGCCATATTTCAGGTGTTTACATTTTATTTTTTTTAAAGGAAACGAGTAAAGCTTTTTGAGTGCGGTTTTTTTCTTGCTTTTATTCATGATATACAGAACGTTAAAAAAAAAAAATTTCGAAAAAAAAAACCAAAATGGCCCTTGCAGCTCCGCGAAAACAGCTCCTTAAATCGCGGGAGGTAAACGGCTGACATCACTGCCCCCTCTTTGTTGATCTGAAACACAAATTCAAAGCATATTATCAATCTGTGACCCTTTGGTCATGGAATGACGCATGGGTTTTTCGTTTAGTACAAATTTCGGAAAATGGCGGCAATTTAAAAAAAAATCGAATTTTCGCGTTTTTTTCGCATGAAAAGATAAATAATAGATGCTAAATGTATCTATCGAAAAAACGATCCGTCATTCCGTGAAGACATATTTTCTGAGTATGCTTTCCAAATTTCAGGTCGATATGTTAATTACAGCGGTCAGGAGACTGTCAGCCATTTTTAAAAACGTGTTTTCGAGAAAAACGCGTTTAACGTTTTGTAATGTGTTTACACAAATGTGTTTATAATTACCGCTAATCGGCAATGCCTGGTCCATAGAGGCATCCCTCCTCTTCTTCTAGCTGTTCATGTTGAGCCGCTAACAAAACTTTGAAACCTTCAAGGACAAAGTCTCCCTCAAGTATTTTTTCATCGTCTATATTCAATGACATCTCTCACTATAGAGGCAAAAGTCGTAGAATTGAGTTTTATACATGACATGTCAAATAAGATAAGATTCGACAGCAATCTGATAAATAGCCGTGAAATTATCAGTATATCATGAGTAAATTCAGTTTGGTCTGATTAGCCTAGATGATGTAATATGTTTGTTTACAGATCATTTTCACGACTGTAGAGAGAGAAAGAGAGCAATGGAGTCATACGAAGACGACGATGACACTCACTTTTGCATAAAGTGTCACGTGACAATCAGTAGCCTCGAGAATTACGTACGTCATCGTCAGTCAGCATGTCGAGCACCGGAAGCGAAGCCATTGGAAGTTACGAACGAGACACCGCCTACTCCAACGACAGTAACGTACCCGGAAATCCTCAACGCGGATGCCTTCTTCAGTTCCCTCGAGCTACAGAGCAGCACAAAATCAAACGCGCCCTTAAGATCCCGAAGTCTCGTGGACAGGGAGAGAAAAGCCGGACGAACGGAAGACAGAGGGAAAAAAAAGTCCCGAAAAGGCCACGAAACTGACGATGGTGGAATGAAAGAAAAACTGTTGAATATGCCGCCGGTAGTCGCTGACCTTGATGACCTCATGGATCATTTAGGAATTCCGTCCTTGGTTGGATTCCCCGACATCGTAACTACGGCCAAATCATCTACGGTAACATCAGGCAAATCCGCGTGCACTCCAACGCCCGCGAAGCTGCCCACTCATGACAATTTATCGGCATCACCAGTAGAAAGCATCATCGCAAGTTCTAAGGCATGCATCGACAGGAAGAGGAACGATGAAGCGCCACGAATAGAGCAAGATCATGGTGAATGGCTGGACGATCCGATTCTCGTTGATCTCGACACAAACAGCGAGAACAAGGGTGCTGATCATGCCGAATTAGCAAGTTACGCCGATTACGATTACCAACAGGAGGAAGAATCCGACGATGAGAGCCCCGATGATGACATTGACGAAAACGACTCCTATACGAACGATGAAGAAATGGAGGATCGAGAATATCCTTCTCGGGGACATACCGGTGGCAAATGGAAACCTAGTGAACTTCTTCACGATATAAGCAGAGTAAACGAAGATGAATTCGTAGAGGATGAGTCTAACCACGAACACCCGCCGCCTTCGCATACGGGTGGTAAATGGAAACCCGCGGACAGTTCTCAAGCTCAGGTAAGACCATAGTTTTATTCTTTGCTACTTCTTCGCTTTAAAGGAACACAGCACGCGCGCGCGTGTATGTGTGTATGTGTGTGTGTTACGACATATATATACATTGGGAGAAAGGGTAATAACGAAGAAGGCAGAACGAGGGAGATGGAAGATAGGTGAGGGTACCGGGTATTAATTGAAAACTCAGAGTAATTGGAATCATAACCGGTTGGGAGGTATCGCCGTGTGGATGAAATGGGTTTTGCCTGTAGTAGCGTAGGCGTTCGAAAGCTCCCGCACTGTCTTCAACACATCAGTGCCATAATAAAATGAAAGGTAAGAGGGTGTCAAAAAAACTTTAAGTCGTTGACAGGTATGGGTTAGGTAAAGAGACGAAATCGATTGCATCTATCACACTCTTTATCGGTCATGAACAACTCAAAATAATAAAAAGATGTCGGACAAAGCGAGAACATCGCTTCGCATAGCTTCTCTGGCTTCGCCGCTCGTCGTCATTAATCGCAAGCTCCGCGTCGAGGCTGCTTTCAGCCGCCTTGTATAATTAGAAGATCGCGTGACACCCGGCTGTTAGTGTAACTGGACTAATTGTCATTCTTGGGTACCGCCGCGCCGGGTGTGCGTAACCTGGCGTTCGATCGATTTAATATATACAATGGATATAACGCCGCTGTGCCGACAAATACGTAACAGTATTATATCACTGGCCCAAAAAAACATACCAAATAATCAACGATAATCAACGGTGATCGATGTAAGCTTCCACGAAATGACGGATACCATCCTCTATTCGGAGGGATACGCTGAACCAGCTACCTACGAGATCACCACTTCGCTGTTGGACTTCTCAAGAATAACTTTGCTATATTATTGAGTCGATTGAACGCCTTCATTGATTTATCAATGAGAATATGCAAATTATACTCGGCCTGCGCATCTGCTGAAGAGTCTACCAACCGACTTATTGGCCTTCTAGCACCCTTCCGATAACTCCTCAACACCTGGGAAATGGACGTGACTTTAGCGACATACGTCATGCGAACTTTAATTTATCTGAAGATCGGGCTACATGGGTGACGGCCTGCCTGATAAAAACTTAACGAATAACTCAACGATTCGTTGATCAGCTAACGTCTTTTTTTGCATATTGTACATCAGTCATTGTATGTAGGTTAAGTACACCCTACATATTCTCTCGCATCAAACGATACTGAGTTCATTTTCTCGTAAAACGTGTAGAGATTGGAGCCGAATGAGTTGGCGGGTAAAGAGCTAGGGGCCTCCTCCTCACGATCATCGACGACGACTGGCGGGCATCCACCGCCTGGGCATACTCGTGGGAAATGGATACCTGGTGCGTCTGGTGACATTGACTCAGAATGTTGGTGCGATCCTTGTGGGCGGAAGCTCGCTTCAAGGTTGCTTTACAACAGGCACTTGCTCTCGGATCTACATGCCAAAAGGAGCATCCAGGAAATCGAAGGAGTTGTAATCGACTCACAACTGCAGCGTGGTGTCGGTCCCTTTCTCCGAAAGCAACCAACCAGCAAACGGCTGAGAGCACTTGCGGAGATGAAATCGGTAATTCGTTTTGTGCCCTGGCTCCGATTTCGCTATGTTTTCATTGAAGAATGGATTTTCGCTTATTACCTATTTGTATATCATTATATTCATATGTAAACTCAGGGCCGGAAGCTAAAGACATTCGTGATTCATGTCTCCTATGTATGGGTTGCAGTCAAACAATTAATTGTTGGCATTATTGATCCAAAATTGGAAAACAACTTACAACTCTAATCATCAGCTCTTCACTTTTCCAGATAGGCTTAATTCTCATTGCACTTTGCGCATGTTCATTACAAAAAAATCTACCTATCCGTCATAAGCTAATAGAATATAGCATTTGTCAATTACTGTTATAAATACGACTACCGATAAAAAAATCGAATCTATCAAAATTAATTAAAGTTGGAACAACCTCCATAATTACCGAATGATAAAACGGTTTTAGAGATCCAAGAGTTTGAGCCAAGAAGCTGATAAAGAAATGAGTAAAAGAAGTCGAAGGCGACAAAAAGAGGTGGTCGTGTGCGAAATGTGCGAGGCTCGTGTGCGGCAGCCTCAGATGGGAAAACATCTGCTCTCTCACTACCACTGTCGTGTAGCCGGCACGAATCCCTGCAACAATCCGGCGGCTCGCCGTTTTATTCTGGATAACATGAGCAATGTCGTTCGCCAATGTCCTTTCCAATGCTCGATCTGCCGTTTTTATTGCAACACCGAGGCTACTTTTCTTCAACATTGGCGCTCGACACTTCACATCGACAAATCCAATAACGTGAGTTTTCGTTGAATTTTAAATTTTATTGACTTTTGTTTCTGTTCTCATTAAAAAGATGTAAACTTTTTTATATGCTCAAGCTTAGGGCGAGAGTCATTTGTTAATATATAAAAGAACATATATTCCCCGCCAGTCTTATATGAAATAGATGTGCAGTATCTTTGAAAATAAGTGTACATAAATACATATGTCTCCGAGATCGGCAGTAATGACATTTTCAAGGGTATTTTCGAAGGATTTTCATTTTTCAAAAATTATTATTTTTCTCCAAGATACTTTCAATTTAAGGAGAAATTGAGAATTTTCTAAAGTACATTGTCAATTACCTGATAATAATTAACGACGAAAAAAGAATTTCCGTTCAATATTTTTCAAAATAATTAATTACATTTTTTTTAATAATTGAAGAAGTTATGAACAATCACGTGAAGGACCTTTGAACGTAAGGGGCTCAACGATGTACTTGATTTTGGCCACCCAATTTATCTAAACCAAAAAAAAAACAGTTAAAAAAAATTAATATTATTGGCCAAGACTTTACCAAGTACTTTTTCGTTAACGTGTTTCAATTGTAAAAAAAATATATTTTTTCCGTTTTTTGTAGGAAAATTACGTAATTTTTATTAGCAACAAATAAAAAAAATTGAGAATAAAATCGTCGTTCAAGATTAAACTGCTATCACACGGAATAAGGGTACCCAATTTCAAGTTAAACCGTTCATTATATGGCGAGAAATCGAGTACACCGTTTTGAAAAACATAGTTTCGAGAAAGACGCGTAAAAAGTTTTACCAGCAGTTCTATCGTTGTAATCCTAAGTTTCCCTTCAATCTGCGACTTCTGCACCCTATGCTGGATCTTCCTCTTCAATTTGAGTTGCCTCAGGCGACGAAGGGGTGTTCGTCATTTGCACAGTACCCTAATTCGTTAAATCATAAAAAATCCTGGAAAATATCGCTCGCACATTATTTATTAGTGCTTTAACTACATGCAATTTTAAAAAAATGTATTTAATTATAAAAGTAATTATATTTATTATATTAAAATAATAATATTATTATAATTATCAAATAATAAATTAAAATAATTATATTTATTATAAAAGTGATTATATTCATAAATAAAATTATATTATATTATATAATTAAATACATTAAAAATGTATTTAATTATAAATAAAAAATAAATTATAACGTTGTAGCGGGCTCTTTTGAAACAACACATTTCCGTGGTCGGCACGGCGACTGCCTCACGGGTTGATGGGCCTGGAAAATCCAAGAAGATTCTTGCGCAGTAACGTTATAGTTACAGCTTGTCGAGCGAAATTTTTGAGTTTCGAAACAACAAATAAATGATCACACTTTAAAGTAAAAACATTTTGTTCGCGTCAAATGTTTATAAAAAATGGCGGAATGCCTGGACAGACTACAGAGAATTTACTTTCTAAAACTATAAACAAATAATGTGTTTATAGTTTTAGTAGCAATTATAACGTTGACATCACGAGTTTACCTCTAATCTGCTATTCCTGCACCAAATGTTGGACCGTCCTCTTCAATTTCATTCGTTTGGAGGTGTAGTCGATTCTATGGTTCATTTATCAGCTTTAAATCTTTTTGCGATTTTTTTTTTGTTTCTATAGTTTGTTTTCTTGATAGTTTTTAATTTTTTCGATCACTTTAAGGGCCTAAAAGTATTGTACAAATATGATGTAAGGTAATCGAGACTGAGTACATACATTGCCAAGCCAAATATATGGATTACAGGTGGGGGGAGATTACAAATGTACTCCGTGTAACTTCCACTGTGATGAAAACAAAAGGATGGAGCAGCATCTCACGAGTTCGGGTCATCGAGAGGTGGTCGCAATGATGAGTGGCTCAGTGCCAGTCGTCGTGGGAAAGCAGATATTCCTCGTATGCGAAACGTGTAACCAACGTTTTCGTTACAACCTGCAATTGAGACTTCACGCAAGAGAAACGGGACACAGGGGAAACGTAACTGCAACAGACGAATACCAGAACAGAATATCGTGCGGTCAATGTTCGCAAGTCATCAGATCTCTCGTTGCTCTTCAACGTCATCAATTGGCGTGTCATGGACGCAAAGAAAACGTCAAAGATAACAAGGCGAAGCCCCCTGTTCAGCCGACGGCTCCCTATTTTTGCTCATTCTGTGTCATGAATTTCACAAGCGCGCAAGCTGCTGTACTTCATCGAAGAACTTGCAGCCACAAAGAGATGGTCAGGACGCAGAAATTAACAAACGGAAAACCGGCATCTCCGATAAGGGAGTGTCCTCATTGTGGGTCCAAACAGGCGAGTCTTCTGGAACACAAAGAACACTTGATTCAACAACATGCTCAGTTGTGCCACAGGTAAGAAGCGTTATGTTGTGCGCCGGCGTTTTTTTTTCTTGTCTTACGAAAACTGGAATGTCAAACAAATTGAATTTGTTGACTTTTGGAGATAACCGAATTGCCATATTTTTTCATATAATCGAACGAGAGTGTACCTGCAAAATATTTTGGCACGCAAGCACGGAAACTTTTTTCTAAAAAATATCAACGTGTATAAAGAAAACATTTCTCGAAAATTAAGTTAAATAAATAGTCCCTTCGAAAATAGCAACAAACAATTTTATTTTAACATTCCTGAGTGCCCTGATTTTTCAAAACAATTATTGTTGACAGTATCTTCAGGCTGCTGAAAAATATTTAATCGATATTCGGAATTATTGTGTCGATTCCATGAAACGTACCATTTACGACCCAAGTTTACACACCAACAAGCTCGACTTATCGAAAAACCTCTACCTACAGTTTACTCGAAAAAAGCCCTCATCTCCAAAACGCATGAAATTTTTTCGCCGTCTTGAATTTCCTTCTCGAACGCACCCAACATCACAACACAACAACAAACATTTTTAGGTGTCCCCGCTGCGGTGTGTTGTTCGCTCTATCTCAAGACGTGACAAGGCATACGAGAGACGTCGAGTGTACGAAACCAGCGGAAAAAGTAGACAAAGCCGTGAGAAACGAGGCAATATGGCGGTGCACCAATTGTTCATTCAAGACCGAGTCGAAAGCCGAATTTCTCTTTCACAATGCCCTCCACGCTGGTCCTATCGAGGAAAACGCCGAGGAAGCTGGTTGCAGCAAAACGCCTGCCAAGTTCCGGTGTCCGGTGTGCAACAAATTATTTTGCAAAGTCACGTTGAGGAATCACCTCCGAAGCCATACGGGTGAACGACCTTTTCGGTGTGTCAAATGTTCCCAATCTTTCTCGAGGCGATCGAGTCTCAATATTCATCGCAAGGAGTGTCCATCCTTAACATCGGCAGCGTCTACCAAAGGAGTTGAGGCGAATGGTTCACGGCGACGGAATCATGTGTGTTCGGAATGCAATGCTGCTTTCTATACTAAGTGAGTATATAATATTGCTTTTTAAGCGGTAAACGCATGAGCGTGCTGAACTTGTGCCAAATCCGAACCTAGAACTTTACGTGAATGCTGTTTTCCAGCATTTTTCACCGTTTGAAGGAGGATGAAATTCCATTTCCCGCATACCATTCGAAGAGTAATGTTGTGTAGTGATATCGGAGTTATGGTATCAATGTCAAGTTGGTTGATGAATCTGTTGCTTTCCAAAACCATGATTAGTTTCAGCCCGATTGAGGACGCGAATTTAGCAATTACATTAACATCGCGAGTGATTTCGAGAATACCACTTTCCATTTTTGCAGGGGAGCAGCTTAAATATATTTGCCGTATCATCAGCAAATAGTAGACGTTGTGTATATTTTAGGCTTGTACCAATGTCGTTTAGCCTTGAGGTATGCGGGAAATGGTATGTAACCAATCTGAACAACAAGCATTATCATCTAGAACTGCTTGTCACCTACCTGTTAAGTAAGAATGCAACCAGTCTATGACCCTATTGGTCATTCCAATATGACGAAGTTTGGAAAGCAGAACTTTATGGACCACCGTGTCAAATGCCTTGCTAAAATCGAATACAACTAAGATGGTGATGTGCATCGACGGATTTCCTGATATCATGACATAATCTTAATAACAATGTCTGGGTGCTAAAGTTTTTTTCTGTAGACCAATTGTCTTTCGTCTTGAATATCATTTCGCTGCAGGTAAGTTATCAGCTGATCGTGAACTGACCTTTCGAAGATTTTAGGAAGTTCACACAAATTAGCAAATGGTCTTGAATCGGAAGGGGATAGTGACTGGGTGATCTTTAGCAACGGTCTTACATAAGCCCTCTTCCAGGCAGTAGGAAAGTGTGCATTTGCTAGAGATGCATTGAATAAGTATGCAAGATGCAGTAACAGACTTTTTGATGCAGACTTTGTTGCGAAAGAAGACAGGTGGTCTGGACCTGATGAATGAGACGATGTTGAGCTGTTATGGAACATCGACGACACATATTCAGTTATGATTGAAGAAAGCTCAAAAATTGGATAGTTATGAGATGCTTCAACAGGTAAGTGTGTTGAATTTTCGATATTCTTAGGAGACTAATTTGAAATTATTGATAATCTTTAGCTAAATTACTAATTAGAGGCCCTTTCGGACGACGATATATGACAGTTGGAAGAAGACAATCACGATAAGGATAACGAATGTCTAGTAAAATATATTCAGGTTCATTTGAAAATTTAGAGGTGGAGGCAGCAAGAACTCGTGTCTTGAGTGAATTATGAACATAGCATGTGATACCCCCACCGCGCTTGTTCTCTCGATCATTCCGGAAGAGATGAACATTTTCTGAAGCGATCAGGTCATCTGGAATGAGAGCATGTTACCAAGTTTCCGAAATACAAATTACGTCAAAAGAATTCTCGGTTGAAAGAGTATTCCTCATTAGAAATAGAAATTCCTCTGCTACATTCGGATAATGTGCAGACGCGGGGAGTACATTTTAACTCGCCCCCTTCAGACCGACCTACTACAAATTGCGACATTGCTATCAACCGCCTATGGCAAACGAATTGCTGAGAGCATAATAATAAATATTAAACGCGTTTGTTTGGTAAATCCGCCTCTAAATAAGCGCTTCAAATCGAAATCTAAAGAGTGCCTTCACCTTACTTCTTCAACCCCGTAAATGCAGTTTCCCAAAGTTGATATCTGGCTCAACTGCATCCTCCGCACGCAATAACGGTACATTTGGCCGGATTCATAAGATTATAATAATTCGTAAAAAATAATTTGAAGTTCTTCAAATTATATTATCAGTTGTCTGATGGTCCCAATATAGATCTCGATATAGATGATAACGCATCTATAAAGGATTACTATAAGCAAGCTTAAAATCCAGTACATGTCATTTCGCCGAAGTGTAAACAACTTTTTTTGCATCGTGTTCAACATGTAAAATTTCGTGCCAAAAAACAGCATTTGCGGGAAATTTTACTACACTACTTTATTTTTTTAACTGCAGCTGAAGCTCACAGAATTCTTGTTGATACTTACGATTTGATAAAATTTGATAAAAGAATGATTTTGGTGTATTGAATTGGAGGCATTACTTCATGACGACTCATGTCAAACGCTAGCTGAACTTGCACAATCATTAGGAGTTGATCACACAACAGTTTCGAAATGCTTGAAAGCATTAGGAATGATTTTTAAAAATAAAGCATTAAGGGGCCAGTCCACTTTGGAGCCACGAAAAAAGGCTATTTTCCCGATTTTTTTTTTGAGGATTTTATAAAAGATATAAATATAAAAGTTATTGGGCTTGATAAATAAAGTCTTGAAATACATTTTTTTTTAAATGTATAATTCATTTTTATTTATTTTTAAGTACAAAAACTATAGTTTAACGTAACGCCTCAAAAATAGGTGGGCTAGGTAGCTCCAACACAACTCGGCAACGGCTTGTCTGAAACAAAAAAATCAAAGTCCATTAGATTCAGTATGACACCAGCTACAAAATGACCCTTGGATATAAAGTTTTATCAAAAAATTAAAAAAATGGCAGATGAAAAATGGAAAAAGTATTTAAAAAACGCGTTTTTTCGCAGTTTTTTGCAAAAACAGGAGCTTTTTTCGTAGATAATCAATATCTCATGAACAACTGATCGTACAGTGACCCAAAGGTGGTGTTTGTGAACCGCAGATTTCAAGCTGTAAAACCCCATTTTTTTACAATGCGACCATTTTTCACGAAGTTACAGCTATTCAAAAATCAATGAAATTTTTTTCAATTTTACTGCTCCCTTAATTTTTGTAATAAGTGTATATATATATATATATATATATATATATATGTATGTATGTATGTATTTAGGTGTCCCTTTTTAATTTTACATCTGATTTATCTCGAAAACTACTGCTCCGATCAAGTATTGAATGTATGTTTATTGTTCCAAACTTAAAAATAGTGACGTTAGATGGCCGACATGTTTTTAAAAATAGGAACGTGACTTTATTTTTAAAAAAATGTGTCAGGCCGAAACTAAAATCATTTGTAGGATTTTTTAAATAAAGTTCATAGTTTTTCGGCTAGAACACATTTTTTTAACTGTTTCAGCCCTATCCAAAATGTACCACGAAGAGGTAAAATCATTAACATCCCTAGTGTGAGTGTGCGTGTGTGTGGCTGTGAGTTTGTTTCGGTTTTCGAACAAAACCAAACAACTATTAGGTCTCTGCGGCTCATCACTTCCGTTATCAAACAAAGCCAAGTGTAGATGTGCGTGTGAGTTTGTTTGGGTTTGGGCCAAACAAACTAGGGCCAACTCACCAAATACACTAGGGATGTTGAACACTTCACCTCCTCGTGTTGCATTCTGGATAGCGCTAAAATAATTGAAATTGGGTTCTAACCGAAAAATTATGAACGTTGTAAAAAAAAATCCTACAAACGTTGTTAGTTTGGGCTTGACAATTTTTTTGGTGAAAAAAGTCAAGTTCTCATTTTTGTTAAACATGTCGGTCATCTTGAGGTCGCCATTTTCAACTATGGAGCAGAAACGATCTTTTTTAACGTTCGCCTTTGTACCCTAAAAGTTTTATCATACTCAATACTTAATCGGACCAGTTTTTGTCGAGATAAATCCGTTGTAAGATAAAAATGGGACACCCTGGTAGATATATTCCAAGAATTACATGTATATAATTCCTCTCTTTCCACCTCTGCCCCTCCCCCCTCGATATATATATATATATATATATATATATATATATATATATATATATATATAAGGCCGTCATACTGGACCACCCTATTTTTTTATCGGTGCAGGCGCTGAGCTATGTCTAGGTCAACCCACTTTTCTAAATGGAAAGGTACATTTTTTCCAGCCATCTTGTGGAGCACCTCAAGCCGCATAAAAAACATTACGCGGTCAAAGTCGTTCAACGTCATTCAAGGTCACCTATTAAAATGAAATACAAATCTAAATATCTCGGCTCACTACCAAATATTTGGTAGTGATCCGAGATATTTAGATTTGTATCATGGATACTGACCTTGAATGACCTTGAACGACTCTGACCCCTGATGTTTTTTATGCGGCTTCAGGTGCTTCATGAGATGGTTGAAAAAAATGTACCATTCCGTTTAAAAAAAGTGGAGGTGACCTTCACTGTGCGTCAGCACCTCCACCGAAAAAAAAAATTGGTTGCATTTGATGGCCCCCTTCACACCGTACAACTTTTGCCTGGAACATTTTTTGTGACATCGATAATTACCTAGTTATTTCGGGTGGCAGAGATAAGAGGGACACCCTGTATATATATATATATATATATATATATATATATATATATATATATATATATATATATATCGTCGCAGCGACGAATACCGCCTATGTGTAGCCATCTGGGGTGATGGAAGTATATATATATATCGAAGGGTTTTTATGTCAAATGACAGGGGGTAGAGAAGGGGGAGAAAGAGAAATTAAATATAGATGCGTAATTCTCCAAAAATGATAATTTTGCAAGTAATATGACTTTTTTAATAGTTGACAATCGATTACTTTGCTGGTTTTTTTGGAATACAACAGTTTGAAATATTTCGCAATCTGCCTACGAAATAGAATTGGCAGAAAAATCGTCGTTAGGGTTCAATTGGGAACGCGTGATACGTGAAAAAACTGCAAGGGTATACGCTGGAATTCAGAAGAAAAAAAATGAAAATAGACAGAAAGGCAAGTGTCACGGAGAGGGGTATAAACAAGGTGTAAAGAAAAAACAATGACAATGATGTAAACGTCCACGATTCCAAATTAACTTTGATTTTTCATAGCCTGGCTGAATAAAAGGTAAGCGATGCTTTTGGCAAGAAGAATTCATAACCTGGAAATGCATTTTCCGATAATTAATTTTATAATATTAGGAATTTGATCCACCAGACGAAAATTCGATCATAGTCATACCAGATTACAGTTGACTGATCCCTGCAAATGAAAAACTGTAGCTTAAAAACATTTGGCGAATATATTTAAATAAATAAATGATAAAAGATAAAAATCATAAACGCAGATGATCGCATCAACTTCCAAGACGAACCTGGGTCTATCCACAGGACAGCAACAACCGCAGAATCCTCGAATGAAAAAATCCACCGAGATAATCGATTCTAAAATTTCTTTAAACCTCCAGGAACTCAGAAAAATGACGTACCTAAATAATCAAACCAAGAAAAATTTCGTATCCAAATAATTCCGGGATGTACAGCAGCGACGAATACCGCCTATGTGTAGCCATCTGGGGTGATGGAAGTAGCAGATCCACACGCGGATTGCGCGGAAGTTCCGCGGGTCTGGTGAGTGTAAGGGAACGTGACAGTTACGAGCACTAAACTGTATAGAGGTAGTAGAATGGACAAAGATAGAAAGTGAGAATGCGAGAAAGCAATGCCGTCATGTGTGAGAGTGGAACAGGAGTGTTGCCGCGCAATGCGAGCTCGGAGGAAACGGAAGAGGATAAGAGCGAGATGAAGATCTCGAGATAGAGTAAAGAGAAGCGCCCGCGCTCACTGCTAGCCAGAGGCCTCGTATTAACATCTCATAGAGCCTTGTAAGCCCGCGGGGCATTTCAGTATTTAACGGGCCTGCATTATGACTTCATCGCGTATATAGTTATAGCGTAATCGTGTGGTTATAGAGTTGTGGTATCTATACCCAGTAGTATATATGAGAGGTTGTGTCGCCGCGGGGTCTATAATAACGTCACTACGGAGCCCTTGTAACTGAGGATCCCGAAAACCATGTGTTTGTGTGCAGATACAGATACACAAACAACACACACACATACATATGCACACTTATGTTTATATCTATATTGATACATATACACATATAGATACATAAATACCGCAAAACAACGAGATGTTTTTGGTATCGATGTACAGCATAGCTGTCGATGGTGTCTTCGCTTCTCCAATGGCGATCCTCGTTTCCCTATAGGTGCTCGTGGCTACGACATTAGTGGTCAAGGTATTCGTTGTTGCCGGCTCGACATACGTGGGCCATTTGACAAGTACCTAGCCTCACCGCTAGATGGTGCCACTATTGCAAGAGAAATACACTATAGTGTAGTACCGTCTTGTAGACGGCTACTGACAAAATTTCAGCCGGATCGGACTTGTAGTTCTCTATTGAGAGCGTGTGAAAGCAAGTGTGTCCGTTGATTTTTGAAAGAATGGAGAAAGAACAATATCGGTCGGTGATTCGATTCTTGTTTTTGGAAGGGAAATCGCGCAGTGAAATTAAAGAACGCTTGGATGCAGTGTATGGGGATGCTTCTCCTTCGATGGCGACCGTTAAATTTTGGTATAACGAGTTTCAACGTGGTCGTACGTCGGTTTTTGATGATCCACGCCCAGGTGCTCCAAAAACAGCCACTACGGAGGAGAACGTGACAAAAATACACGATATCGTTTTGTCAGACCGCCGATTAAAGGTGCACGAGATAGCTGTGATAGTAGGCATCTCAGAAGAACGCGTGTGGCATATCCTACATAAGACTTTGGACATGAGGAAGCTGTCGGCAAGGTGGGTGCCGCGTTTGCTGACTGCAGACAACAAGCGCATTCGTGTGACCACTTCAGAGCAGTGTTTGGAGCTGTTTAATCGCAATCCAAAAGAGTTTTTGCGTCGTTACGTGACCGTCGACGAAACATGGATTCACTGGTATACTCCAGAGACCAAGGAGCAGTCAAAACAGTGGACCTTACCCTGCTCCAAAGAAGGCGAAGACGGTCCCGTCGGCTGGAAAGGTGATGGCCACTGTTTTCTGGGATTCTCAAGGTGTGATTTTTATTGACTACCTAGAGAAGGGCAAGACGGTCACGGGACAGTACTACGCCGAACTATTGAGCCGATTTAACGCCGTGTTAAAAGAAAAACGGCCCCATTTGTCGAGAAAGAAAGTGCTTTTCCACCATGATAATGCACCGGCTCACACCTCCGCGCTCGCCACGGCTAAATTGGTCGAATTACGCTATGAACTGCTGCCCCATCCACCGTATTCTCCAGATTTGGCTCCGTGCGACTTTTTTTTTGTTTCCGAATCTAAGAAATTCACTCGCCGGGAAGAAATTCCACTCCAATAACGAAATAATCGCCGCCACGGAGGCCTATTTTGCAGACCAAGAGATAACATTTTTTTTTAACGGGGTTAAAAAAATTGGAACACCGCTGGGCCAAGTGTATTCAACTAAAAGGAGACTACATTGAAAAATAAATTTTATTCTTAGCAAAATTTTGGTGTTTTCATTTGTAGGCTAGGTACTTGTCAAATGACCCACGTACGTATCAAAGCATTACTGACTGGTGGAGTGAACCGCAATAGAGTACAGTTGAGGCGTTACCCCCACTTGTAGCGCAAAAAAATGCCTTTTTCATGAATTTTTTTAAAGAAAACTACAAAACTTTTTTAATCGATCAATATACCATCTTAAAGAACACATCTTGAAGAACTTTCAGTAATTTTTTTATTGAAAAATATTACATTGTTTAGTGGCAAATGGCCGTCAATGAAATAATGTTTTTATATACACGGTTTGCGGTGACCAACATTGCGGCGAAGTGGATCATCTGAAAAAAAAATGCGGATGGATTTAGTCAAATATAAGTATAAACTAGTCTTTAATCGGAGGATTTTAAAAAATATTCATTTTTCACAAAATGGCGGACAGTCAAAGTTAATGGTTCGATTTTAACGAAAAAAAACGGCCGTTTTTTGGCTATAAAACGGCCATTTTTTTCGAAAAAAAAATCGAACGATTAAATACTACATTTTAATGTATTAAATAAGCCTGCAAAATTTCAAGAAGATCGGTTGATTAGTGTTCGAGTAATCTTGGTCACCGACTTCAGAAATGCCATTTTGAGAAAAACGCGTTTAAAGTTTCTCTTTCAACGCTCTTTTAACGCGGATTCTTCTCTTTCAACGCTCATATCTCAGTCAATTTTGTTCGGATCGACTTGAAATTTTCATGACATATTCTCAGATACTTATACTTCAAAAAAATGCAATAAAAAGAAATCGATTTTTTCAAAATCCCAAGTGTGGGTAACCCCTTAACGGACAGTTCCGGTTTAGCTAGAAAAATAAACAATTTTCAACACATGTTTCGCTGCCTTGATGTTTCAGGATTGTGTAGTTGAAAGGACATTTTTTATTTAGAAAGTGGCCAAGTTTATGGACAGTAAATGTGGTGGCAGCGTCCACGTGGTTTTTATATCTGACCTAACATATTGGCTAACATGAGATGTAGACCCGCTACTTGTATTTATATTTTCGGTGGAAATTTCCCATTAAAAACAAGTTAACCAAAGATCTTTTCAGTATATTCTCAGTCAAGTATATAAATGTTTTTCGTGTTACCAACTTACGATGTCATTTAATTTTAAATATGTTATTTTTCATTGAAATCCAAGAGACACGTACTTTTTTAATCAGCGGATAAACGGTTTTGAGGGGCGAAATTCATTCTCTAAATTAGAAACCATCTGAGTGATTTTTGCAGTTTCCCATGCTTTTAGTCGAGATATTCAATTGACAACAATTGGGGAAAAATGCTTACGGCGAATAATAAAAGGCGAAAAATTTGTATAACTTAAAAACTTTTCTTCATATTTTAACGAAACGATTTGCACTTCGGCAAGTTACAAAAGTAGAAGATAAGGGTTCTTGAGTTTGTCGAAAAAAAAAACCCCGTTTGAGGGGTGACAACCCTCATATGATACCATTTCCGGTGTCCCCTGCCGATTTCGTTCAATTTGGTATGTTATTCTTTATCGAAATCAATTTTTTAATAGATTAAAAATTTGATGTGAGATATCAATATAATGATATGTGAAAAAATGGCGTTTGTTCCTTAAATTTACAAAAGTTACGATTTATTCGCAGATAACCATCGCAACCATTATTTTTCGGCTTTTTTTAAGTTCATAGTATCCGCTAAGTATGCAAAGCGTTAAGTTGCTCCAATATTTTTATCCCGGTGGTCCAAATGATCAATGTTTGGAAATTCTGTAAAAAACCATTAAAGAAATGTCAATCTTGTTTTTTACCATGACTGATTCGTTTCTAGATTTTTAAATTTGTTTTTCGAGATTTATCGGTATTTTCGCTCATGTAGGTAAAGTAACAGTCTGCAGACAAAAATGAATTTTCGGTCTTTTCAATTGATGAAAAAATGTCCCTCTTTTTTTAAAGGTGTAATTTTATTCGTTTTCCAATTTCTCATTGAAAAATAATAATTATACTCTCTCAAAGTAAAAAAATTCCATTGCTTGACGCCTTTCTTCTGGTTCAAAATTAATTTTGTATTAAAAGTTGCGATACAGTTCCGAAAACGGAAACCGAATTTTGATCTGAAATTTTGCACAGACCTTCCTCTGAATATTTTAAGAGGTCCCATAAAAGGATTTCTGGCGACGTCCCATAGTTTTCGAGATTCCGATTTTTTTAAGTAATTTTTTTACCGCGCTGACGGGTTTAGCTTTGACCATACCTATATATATTATCGCGCTCTCGGTTTCGTGCGAATGGTGGAGTGCGTCGACCATTGGTATGGGCGCAGAGCACCTCGGATGTGCGTAGAATATTGAGATAAACACGAAGCATAGTAGATTAATTTTTTTGTTTTTTTTGTTTGTTAATTAATTTTTTGTTTAACATTAATTTTTTGGTTTGTTGTTAAAGTTCATTTTTTTGGAGGTGCAATAGATTTCTAGGATTCATTTATTAGCTTTAAATCTTTTTGGGTTTTTAAAAATACTTTTCTCGTGTCTCTAGTTTCTGATTTTGTTTTGTTTGGGTCGGTTTTTAATTCTTAGGATTGTGTATGGTTTAAACATTTTTTTTTTTAATTTGCATGGTACTTCCTTATAATCCTTGATAACCGGTCGCGGCAGCGATGGAGGGAGGGTTTCTACCGACCAAACTTGAGGAAGATCCGCACAAAGCGGAGAGCGCGATAACATATATAGGTATAGACCGAGCTGAGCCCGCCAGGTATAAATATAGTAGGAGCGCGATAAAAAAATTTAATCCGTTTTAGAAAGTCTTACAGCATTAAAATGAAGGTGTATGCCAAATTTCAGATCGAAATTCGGTTTCCGCTTTTCTGAATTACAGCCTAAAGTTGCATACCCCCTGTATTACGTAGAAACGGCAGCCTTCTACCGTTACAGGGATATAAGACGAACAACTTCCGGCTCAGCCAAATGAATATAAAAATTAGACATTTTTTGGGTAAAAATTTCGTCGGACATTTTTTTGATTGCTGAAAAGTAGTGTTTTGATTTTAAAAGTTTAAATTCACAATATGCCTGTTTAGCAAAAAAGAAAGTCCGTATTAAAATAAGTATGCGAAACCCTCTCAAAAACCTGAGAGGGGAAAAAACATTCTGATTCACCTTATAATTATTTTTTATTTCAATTCAACCAATGGATTTAATTTTTCTAATGAATCAAATGTACAAAAAATTGAGAAATCATTTTTAAACTAGCCTATAGTACAGTCGTGCTGTCGCTGAAAAACCCCGTAATCGGAAAAAAATGGAAGGCTAGTTTTTCGACAGCTGATTTTGTGGGTACCGCGGGTGCTAAATCCAGGTTTGCGTAAAAATCGCGGTGTAGGGTTTTTTTAGGGGATGAAAGGGGATGGGGGTGGATTAATGCCAAACTACAAGCCCTACGAGGTCGGTGCCGTGAGACAAAATGTGCAGAAAAATGCGGGCTTTAGTTTTGTCCACAGCGCCGGAGTCGTCGAAGTTCATTTTGGGGGTGAAAAAGTGGGGTGAAATTTTGAAAAATCAGTTTTAATTCAATAACTCTTTAGAAAAAATTCGTACACGTTTTGTTCAAATGAGAACGTTGTAGCCCTTGGAAAGACGCGTCGATCGAGTATTTAATCATCACTCTCCGATCATATCTTCACCCCGTAAAAAAGGGTAAAAATACCCCAAAAAAATTGTTTACTAAATAACTCAAAAACAATCGATTTTTCGTGTATGGTTCAAATGTACCAAATGTAGATAATAACTTTCTATATATTTTCGTTTTCATGGACCACCCTTGAATTTTGATTTTCCAACCCTCCTCGGGGGTTGACAATTCAAAATGAAATTCTGGGAAAACTATTCACCGCACGAATACGCCGCCGTGGAAGAATTTGTAGCTTGAATCCTCATCTACATTTTTGTCCACAGCGCCAAACTAGTATCCCTTTATTTTCGGTCAATAGTTTTTTCAGAATTTCAATTTGAATTTTCAACCCCTGAGAGTGGTTCGAAAAAGCAAAATTCAAGGGTGGTCCATAGGAACGAAAATATAGAGAAAATTATTCTCTATATTTCCTACATTTAAACCATCCCCAAAAAATCGATTGTTTTTGAGTTATTCAACAAACAGTTTTTTTAAATACTTCAACAATTATTTTGGGGCTGAAGATATTTTGGAGAGGGATGATCAAATACTTGATCGACGCGTCTTTTCAAGGGCTACAACGTTCCCATTTGAACAAAAATTGTATGAATTCTTCCTGAAAAGTTATCGAATGAAAACTGATTTTTAAAAGTTTCACCCCCAAAATGATCTTCCGTTTTCGAGAAAATATTTCGTAAAGGTTATAAGATGCTACTGTACGAGTCATCGTCATGCGGCCATAATAGTTGGTCTGGTAATCGCCATGGGAACGTTCCACTAATCGTCACATGCGTTCCAACTGCTTTGAGGCCTAATATATCTTTGAATTTTTTTTATCGACTCAAATAATGTATAAACATGCCAAAAATGTTATGCGAAAGTTATTTCAGGTGGAATTTTTTTAAGACATGCAGAAAAATGTTTTAAAAACTTTAAACGCATTTTTCATGAAGAAATGTTTTCAAAATCGGGCGGACTCGTAGGTCCTACATTTTTTGACCGATTGACTTCATATTTCAGCTATAACTTCTTAGATACAATTTATAGCGATGTACACACGATTTTTACAATCGATAAAAAATTGTGATTTTTGGAAAAGAACAAAGGCCGTTGTTTGAGTCGAAAATGCGACTTGTTTAAAAATGGGATGAAATGTACAAAAATAAATCTTTTTTATATTTATTATTACGCACTCGGCCACAAACTTTATGATTTTTATTAAAACATTCGATAAAGAGTTTGAAACATGAATTTTTCGTCCATACAACTTTATTAATTTCAAAAGTAAAACTAATTATTGCCTATTACGTCATAATTATAATTTTTATTTATGTGTAGTCATTATAAACAACTATTTTTCGAATGCTATGTTAGTAAGCTTCCAAACAGTGCGTATCACATACTATGAAATATATAAACAAGGTAACTAAAACTTAATGAAAAATACGACGAATACTTTTGCCAATTTTTTTGGCGCGCGTGTCGATGTGACGCAACTGAACTAGCAAGAGCACCGGATCGAACTGACAAGTGGCGCGCGTCGTAGCAATGAAAGAATGGCATTGTTGCCAGCTCGCTACCAATCACATATATCGAGACATTGATAGTAAGTTTCAACGTAAATACCTCTGTGTCAACCCTCCTAGGTCTCCCCTATTTGACGTCGCAATATCTGCAGACTTTTTTCAGTCGTTGCGCTTGATGCGAGGCTAATCGATATTTTTAGCGCCTCGTTACCTATGGGTATACGTTTTTCGTTGTGTTTAAACAATGAAAAGTTTATTTTTATTGTTCACACTTTTTATTACCTGAACATTAGTTTCAGTTTCTGAAACAGTATCTGGAAGAGACTTTTCAATACCTGAAAATATACATTCATTTCTGACGTATGTTCGATGCAAGACGATTCCATGTTTCCGCCGTTTTATTCCTTCCACTGTTAGTATGGACTGAATGTACTGCTTGCGGTCCTGTTCCCAATTGCGAAGATTTTCTTGAGGTTTGAATATGAGACAGAAAGAACGGTCGTCAAATTTATTTTAGGCCTTAAAAAGGGGCTGTTTATTCTTCGTATTCGATTAATTCTTTGAATCGTGAATTTGCGACAAGGAGAACCTTCGTTAAATTTTTTATTCACCCTAAACAGAGCCGTTTCTTTCACGCTTGGAAACGGTCTCACAATGACTAGAGATTAGGGCTATCAAGTCACCTCACGCTGTAACATGTTATATTATATGTATACAAGGTAGACCATTTAACATAACAACCCCAAATATCTCCGTTGCATTTCGAGTGACGAAAAAATGGCAGGAGGTAAATGGATTAATTTTGAAGGGTTGATACAGTAGTGAAAAATTCATTTTTTGTCAAGCTCATAGTTCTTGCGTTCTCAAGGTCAACAATGGTCTTTCAAATGGGAACATGGTTTTTATTATTAAGACGTTATAGCTGATATTCAGACGAATCCAACGACCTATGATATCATGACCTTGAAATGATTTTTCACCGAAATACACGTGTTAAAACGAGAAATGGTAAACGGTGATGGTATTGGCAATAAGAATATCCGAATAATGTAATTGAATTTTTTGTGCAGGAAATTTATTGTAACAAATGTTCGAATTGAGGGCCATTAACCTCGACATATTTTTGAAGACGTCGAATGAATGATTCACTTGACCTTCGAATAGTTTCTGGTGTGATAAGTGATTCTAATATTGGTGGATGATAAACATTCTTTACTCTACTACAGTTTTACTACGTTACTACGCCAGTATTTACGAACATCAGGAACATCTCCGACTATTGACATTATTGTATCCGTTGGATAACCTGCGCCGCTATCACATGAGCGAAAAATCGCACCAACTTAACGCTTTGCATACTTTTTGGCATACGATTAACTTAGAAAAAATGCCTAAATTTAACCCTTAGAAGCATGGTGGTAACCCACGTTACCACTTTGATTTAATGGTTGCGATGGTTATCTTCGAATACATTATAATTTTTGGAATTTAAGGCATTTCCTGCATTTGTTTACATTGATATCTCATATCGAAATTGTTGTTTAAATTGAAACTTTTTTTCCGTATCGGGCGTACTTTGAGCTTTCCGGAACTGCGCGTCAGCTTTCTTTACGATAATTGGTTCTTGAGATCTTGATTATCAAAGTCAAAAGCGTTATTTTGGCTTTGATAGCTCATAACCGTGCGACAAATCATCATACGGACCTCTTTGAAAGTTCAAATTAAAAGAGAGAACACAAGGAAAAGCGATTTAATTGTGTCATCGATCAAAACAGGTTTTCCTTTTATGTAGATCTTTTTGAAGAAAATAAAAAAATTGAAAAATTTTCGTTTGCGATTTTCCTTTTGATTCGTCACTCACGAAGGGTCGACAAAAATTTGGATGTAAAAACTCGAAAACTAGAGCTTGCAAGCTTTAAATGCTTATTTAAATTTTCTCCTACGATGATCACGGAGATAGAGCAATTTGATAATGACCAAAAATTTCGGATTTTTTCCCTCTTAATTTAAATACGTTAATTATTTCCATTGAAACCCCTTCATGTATACGGTTTTAGAGGATGGAAAAAAATCGTCAAACATTTCTCTGATAGTGTATTACTGTTGAATTATGATATTAAGTTGCATTTAACAAACAATATCATTAAATTGCAATCGCTGATCGACAATCAGTTATCCCCACGATATGTCAATCTTTTCAAGTTTTCTTGGTTCAAGAGTGGTTATACAAAAGTAAAACCAGAAAGATTTGAAAATCTTGTGAATTCAGGTTTCGGACAATTATTGCAGCCTGGGACATTGTCAAGTTCCAGGATGCAATAATGTTGCGGTTATTGCTCTTCTTGGTATAAAAAGTGATTATGTTTGAAGAATAGTTTGAATGATTACCATTATTGCAGTATTTGTAATGAATAATATTAGGTGTAGTAAAACGAAATCCATTATTTTTGCATGAAATTGAAGGCAAAAATAATGGATTTCTTTTTACTACGCCTAATATAACAGAGTTTTGGTGTTATTACAATTTGAAATAACCGTAATTTCGTATTTAATCAAGTATGTAACGGAGGTGAATAAGCGTTAGAATAGTCGATTCTATATGCATAGCTTTGATAGGTGAATCGATTCCAGCACCACCAAATACCCTTAATATATAAAAGTTTGCAAAAATTAGCGAGCGTATGAAAAACTCCGTTGAAAAGGGGTCAGAAAATGGAACAGGTGGTTTTTGTAAGAAATGCAACCGTATGTTCTTGAAACGATTAAGATCAATTGTCACATGAAAAGACATTTGTAATGATTAGGAAGCCAGATTTTAACAACACAATACAATTTGAATGGTTAAAACGGGTGTGCCGGTCTAGTGTTTAGCGTGCTTGCCTCTGAACCAGTACATCGGGAGGTCGCGGGTTCGAATCGCAGTTCTCGTAGTCTCGGAGAAAAATAAACACGAGCGTGACTCAGCTCCAGTTCTACACATGCGTCTTGCACACGGACTGTAGCCTTTGATTTATTTCTCGACGAAACGCGACTAGCTCTGAAACTGGGAAACGAACCTGGGACCGGCTGTTTAGCCGGTCTTTAGCCTATTCTTTTTAGCTCGGTCAAATAGGTTCGTTGTAATACAGAAAATACTTTTTGTGTTATAAAAATGTTTCAACTTTCAACCTCTATACGTTTCTTCCAGTCAATTCTGTCATTATTGAAAAAGAAACAATTTTTCGATGTTCGGCAAAAGCCCTATTCTCCAGTTGGTTTCAATTAAATATCTCGACCAAAAATATACAAAAAATCACATTGAAGGTGTCCGGCTCTGAAGGTGAATTTCACCCCTTAAAAGCGTTTTTCCACAATTAAAAACACGTGGACTTTAAATTTTGAAGAAGAAAAAAATGTCAAATTGAACGAAATCGGAGGGGGGGCAACGGGAACGGTATCATATAAGAACAATCAACCCTCAAACGGTAAAAAAAACGCAAAATCTCGTATCTTCTACCTTTTTAAGCTCCCTTGAACGCAAATAGTTTCGTCAAAATGTAAAGAAAAGTGTTTAAGTTATACAAATTTTACCACTTTCAGCCCCTATACATTTCTACCAATTTACCTCTTCAGCATTAAAAAAAGCGTATAATTCCATCCAAGTAATCAATTTTTTTAGCGATAATCCAATGGAGAGTGGTATATGAAGTGATAACCCGCAAAGATGGTTGACTAAACAAATGATTGCAATGGAAATTCTTTAAGCCGATTCGGTTAGTTTTTATACCACTTTCGTATTTCTCTTATTATTTGACTAGTGTGGGATATCATTCAATGCCTATCTCGGTGTGAAAGTTTGAAAGGATTTTATTGTGTGTATGTTAACTAAAGTAATAAACGATTTGCCATATGTTGAGGTTATCCAATTTCAATGTCAGTTTTTTCGAAATTTTCATCCAGGCAATCTAAACCTTTTAAACCAGTACTTCAAAATGAACATATTTTGCATTCGGTAGGTTCCTCCCAATGAAATGTCCGAAATCCATCTTCCAAATAACTTTTTTGTCAAACAGGAAACATCTTATGAACGTGTTTTACATCCATTGATAAATCTGGAATACATTTTCACGGAAAGTCCGATTAGCACACTCCTAATTATCTAGAGGGACTATCGATTCATTTGATATATGGAAGACAGAATAGCACGTATCGAAACTGTACAACATCAGAACGATCTCAAAAGCGATTGCCGTTTCGGGGTTCGGCGGTTCCAGGTCTAAATACACATACCTACAAGCCAAGATAACGAGCAAATCCAGAAAGAAAGGTACATGCCTGCTCTCGTAAGTACAGAAAAAGAAGGAGAAGAGACAAGAGGAAAGAGAGAGAGAGAGAGAGAGAGAGAGAGAGAGAGAGAGAGAGAGAGAGAGAGAGAGAGAGGGACTAAGGCGGGTTGCGGAAGGCAACGAGGGAGGGAAACGGTAGGGAGAGAAGTGCACGGAAATGAAAAAGAACAGGAAGAAAGAAAAGGCAAGAAAGACGGTAATTACGAGAGAAGGTAGGGACAGCTCCTGCGCAAGTCCTGGCTTGCCGATCGTGCCCCCGAGGACTCTTCCCTTGGTGTACGCAATCCTCCAATTCTGAGAATACACGAAGGCTTTTGCCACCGCGGTCCTCCAGCCTCCAGGATGCATGCGCATATGCAAGATAGTATTTTACACACCCGCGCTGCTGGCCGTACGTTTCGCGTTCCTTTCGAACGTTCTTCTTCGTATTTTCTCTTACGTCCACCATACCCCTTCGCGCCTCTCCCGGCTCCTCTTGCCAGCCTCTACCCTAGCCCCTGTTCGTGCCCACGTCAATCTGTATGTACGATTAAGGGGTTACCCCCACTTGCGATTTTGAAAAAAGCGATTTTTTTTATTGCATTTTTTTGAAGCATAAGTATCTGAGAATATGTCCTGAAAATTTCAAGTCGATCCGAACAAAATTGACTGAGATATGAGCGTTGAAAAAGAAGTATCCGCGTTTAAAGAGCGTTGAAAGAGAAACTTTAAACGCGTTTTTCTCAAAATGGCATTTTTGAAGTCGGTGACCAAGATTACTCGAACACTAATGAACCGATCTTCTTGAAATTTTGCAGGCTTATTTAATACATAAAAATGTAGTCTTTAATCGTTCGATTTTTTTTTCGAAAAAAAAATGGCCGTTTTATAGCCAAAAAA
Organism: Ophion ellenae; assembly: GCA_963210295.1. Lineage (NCBI taxonomy): Eukaryota > Metazoa > Arthropoda > Insecta > Hymenoptera > Ichneumonidae > Ophion > Ophion ellenae. The sequence continues at coordinate 1,930,691 of OY723391.1, forward strand.
CGGCCGTTTTTTTTTCGTTAAAATCGAACCATTAACTTTGACTGTCCGCCATTTTGTGAAAAATGAATATTTTTTAAAATCCTTCGATTGAAGACTAGTTTATACTTATATTTGACTAAATCCATCCGCATTTTTTTTTCAGATGATCCACTTCGCCGCAATGTTCGTCACCGCAAACCGTGTATATAAAAACATTGTTCCATTGACGGCCATTTGCCACTGAACAATGTAATATTTGTCAATAAAAAAATTACTGAAAGTTCTTCAAGATGTGTACTCTAAGATGGTATATTGATCGATTAAAAAAGTTTTGTAGTTTTCTTTTAAAAAATTCATGAAAAAGGCCTTTTTTGCGCTACAAGTGGGGGTAACGCCTTTATATATTGTACCGACACCTATACGCACAGTACTAAAACAATGTCTACGATTCCAACGTTCCTCACTTTTTCTTGGCGTTTTGAAACTTTATTCCAAACTCTATCTCAAAAATGAATATATGTCCATTCGGAATTGCGCATTCGGTTTTCAAGATGGGGCACAGGAAAAACGAGGCAACAAATGTATCAATGATTGCTAAAAAGCCGTTCCCTCAGCTGCGAATCTTCGATGAACATTCATAAAACTCAAATTTGCCGTGCGAATTTGCGTCAAATTATACGTACATCAATTCGCACTTAAAAATAATAGTGATTTTGGTTCTCGCACTTGAATTATAAAACTTCGTAAATAATCGTATAAAACATTTCATCCCGTCGTGTATGACGCAAATTGTTTGACATAAAAATAGTAAAGTATTGTGGGCCTTTTTAACGAAGACTTTGTCCTTGGATGCCATATTTCAGGTGTCTACATTTTATTTTTTTTAAGGAAAACGAGTAAAGCTTTTTAAGTGCGGTTTTTTTCTTGCTTTTATTCATGATATACAGAACGTTAAAAATATTTTTTTTTGAAAAAAAAACCAAAATGGCGGCCGTTGCAGCTCCGCGAAAACAGGTCCTCAAATCGCGGGAGGTAAACGGCTGACATCACTGCCCCCTCTTTGTTGATCTGAAACACAAATTCAAAGCATATTATCAATCTGTGACCCTTTGGTCATGGAATGACGGATGGGTTTTTCGTTTAGTACAAATTTCGGAAAATGGCGGCAATTTAAAAAAAATCGAATTTTCGCGTTTTTTTTCGCATAAAAAGATAAATAATAAATGCAAAAATGTATCTATCGAAAAAACGATCCGTCATTCCGTGAAGACATATTTTCTGAGTATGCTCTCCAAATTTCAGGTCGATATGTTAATTACAGCGGTGGGGAGAATGTCAGCCATTTTTAAAAACGTGTTTTCGAGAAAAACGCGTTTAAAGTTTTGTAATGTGTTTACACAAATGTGTTTATAATTACCGCTAATCGGCAATGCCTGGTCCATAGAGGCATCCCTACTCTTCTTCTAGCTGCTCATGTTGAGCCGCTAACATCTCCCGCTAACTTCAAGGACAAAGTCTCCCTTAATACTATTTATACGATAAAATTATATGTTTTTCTGGCTCGATCAACGCGACGTTTATGTGTAAAAAGTTATTGAATTTTGATGCTCTACATTATATTCAATGAATATAATGCATACCTTTGCGTACCTCAACCTGTGGTAACGTCAATTTCCAAACATACAATATCGTATAACAAAAAATCCTTATACGCAATTGTCATATTCGAGAGAGTATAAGGGTTAGTATTTTTTTTTTATTGGTTTTTTTCCTTAAGTACACGCTTTTCGCGTTTGTTACCTATTTTTTGCCATCATTATGACCGTTCTTTCCTCTACTGTTTACTTCTTTTTGTCTCCATCTTTCTCCCTGTTGCGGCGGCAGCCGACTTCCCCCTCTGTATTATATTCATCATGACATTTCTGTCATGGGTATAGGGAAACTGCGGAAAACCTATAACCAATACAGCCGGTCATCGAGTTCGCCCCCCAGTCGTGGAACTAGTCTTATTTCGCCGCGAAATGCCGAAGAAAAACATTTCACGACGAAATGTACGCGACTGGGATTCGAACCCGGGACCTCCCGGTCCGCTGGTTTAGTGGCGAGCACGCTAACCACTAGACCATCGCACCAGTTAGTATTTGCAGTCCTTTATTCCTTGTACATGAAATTCGTAAAATGGACACCGCCCTGAAGTTAGTACAGTCAAAATTGTACAAAAAAGAGACCGCGTTAGCATGGAATACGGATAAGATAAAGACCAATAGCGCAGTGATTGTATAGCATGATGAGAATTGCTGAAATTAACGCTAGGATCGCAATTTAGAGCAAGAACGTCGCTCGTACGAATTCCGTCAACTTCTCGCTTTCTCTCTCTTGCTGTCTCGTTGCGGCACGTGCGTACCCTGAGGTATTTACATATATGGAGCCTGGTGGTGGCGGCGGAGTCTCCGCGTATCTTTTATCTTTCGTCGCCAGTAATGGCGTTGGTCCTCCTCTCTTCCGGCGGTATCCTTGTCATTCTCGTAACAAACCGGCGAGCGGTGTACACCACACTAACTATAAATATAATACACTCTCGTCGTCTACACGAGCACTCGGACCAGATACAGGGTCCATGAACGAAGGGTTAGATAGTGGAGATGAAACCTTCCTCAGCATAACCAGAAGCGTCACAGCCGGGAATAAAACTATACGTTCGGGCTCCACATTTGAGCCGAGTTCTACTATAATTGCCTTTGGAAATCAACACCACATTTCAACTCATCGCTATCGTGATTATTCAATGAAAATCAGGTCTGCAAAATGATGTTGCCACAAATGACAAGCGATAACAGGATACGTTTTTCGATAACAAGATACACATGATTGAAATACATCTATCAACATTCATCGGAATATGTCTACCTATTGAAACCTAACATTAAATCATATTGCAATAAGTCTGAGCTTCGGACCCCGGCGAGTTTTCACGATTCCCGCGTGTGAATTCGTGTCAGTATGTACCTAAAAGTCGGAGTAACTACTAGCGAGAAGTACACCCCCAATGTACACTGACACCCGCAAGAGCTGCCGCGACTCTTCATACGCAACACAATACGTTTTAACAATCTTATCGGCATCTGATCTTTCGATAATCTTTTACATATTATAGCGTTTCGAAGATTGAATATGCGAACGTTTTTCATATTTCTCTTTTGATTGCAACCATATATATTCTAACTGGGGGCATTTGATCAAGGCGTGTGTAATATTTTTTTCACGCAGCCCCATATGTTCGGCCATGATTGTCATCGAGTGGTATCATTGCACACTTTGTGAACACTTTAAGGCCATCCCGAGTAGACATTTCTTAGGGTTAGCCTGACCAGGATCAGGCCCCGATTGGGGTGTGATATGGGTAACACCTATTACGGACATTCTGATTCGGCCCCGATCGGGCCGGATGTATTTAGGCCCTAAATCAGGCTATACTAAAATGGCCCTACTAAGGCCGTCCCTGATAAGATCCTACTAAGGCTTTCCTCGATAGGGCCCTACCAAGGCTTGTCCTGATAGGCCCTACTAAGGCTTTCCATGATAGGGCCTTACTAAGGCTGTCCCTAATGTGGCCCGACGAAGGCTTTCCCCGATAGGGCCCTTCCAAGGCTTGCCCTGATAGGCCCTACTATGGCTTTCCCTGATGAGGCCATAAATAGGCTTGTCCTGTAACTGTCCCAGCACTCGATAGATGCACATAACCTCTTATTTTCCACAAGGAAACTTCGATTTTACAGCATCGTAGCTTCGGAGTTCCGAGGAATTCCTGAAGCGGCAAAGCATCGAAATAATCAATCTCATTGTTTTTTCATAATCTTTATTAACATTTAAATAAGCTTTACAAATTGTTTGAAGTCAAAATATATAATAGAATAAAAGTTATAGTGGCCGACAGGAAGGCATCAAGTAAAAGAGGTGCTTGGCGGTGACCAAGATTGCGGCTGTTCTGCTTATCTGAAATCAAAAAACCAAACGGCATTTCAATCTTCATATTTAAGACTAGCGATTGAACTAGAGTGAATTCTAAATTACAAAAATTGACTTTTTTATAGACTTTTGAAAATTACATTCTATTTTTTACTCATATTTTCTTAAGTTTTTCGCTCGTACAAAAAAAACTATCGAAACAATAATGATAATCCTGGTTCAATCGCTGGCTTATAACATATTAAAGATGCTGTATAAATTTGAACAAGATCGGTGCAGTAGTTTCTGTAATATCGTGGTCGCCGTTTCGAAAAATGGTGTTTCGAGAAAAACGCGTTTGATAGTATACCTGCTCCGTTCCAGGGCCGTAACTTGTGAACCACTTCGAAAATCGAAAAATCCTTTGGCACACATTTTCTACACATGTTGTAGATGTGAGTTATGAAAAAAAAATCGATTTTTTCGACCCGAGAAACTAGAGGACCGCCTTAAGGGGGTGAAATGGGGTGTCAAAATACAAAATAAAAAGCTTTCGCGTATAATTCCTTTTGTATATAATTCTTGTCATGTTTATACATCATCTCAGGCAATAAGTGAGTCAAACAATTAACAAAAAATTGTTCATGAGGTTTATATCTAGCACAAACGACAATTTACAAATAGCACATACGACAATTTACAAAAAGCTTCGTTTAGTATAAATACGCAAGATTCCCTCGTTTTGTTGAGCAATATAAATTAATCGGAGAATCTTAAAAATAGAAAATATACAAGTTAACACACACATTCGAATAGGAAATGAAGATGATACAAAACATTTCGAAAAGAAGAAGGAATTGAACAAAATTACCAACTACAAAATGTGATAGAAAAATAGGCATTCAAAATATTCTTAACGAAAAAATGGTGGGACATTTCGAAGCAAATCAAATTTAAGTGGGAACAAATTGCGACAGAAAAACCTTTAAGGATAAAAATCGAATGAAGAACGAAGAGAGCTTGCGGCGCCCTTGTATTTCAGTATTAAAAAAGTCGCCAAGTACTTCATACAAGAAAATGTTTTTAGGCTCGAAGTTTTTCTGTAATTCAATTTTATTTAGTTCCGAGTATTTCCCTATTTTTTGTTATTCGCGATTTTTTTATGTATCTTTATTGGAAAGCATTTATTGCTTTTGTCTCAATTATTTAATTGATGCTTAATTAATATTTATACAAAAATGGTTTCAAAATATGATGTCGTCATTTATTTATCTTCTTCAAAGATTTTTTATTCGTCTGTATTTTCTAATTTTAATACAGGTTCATCGATGAGCCAATTAGAAAAAAATTAAGTTGCGGATCTTATACATTTCTACGAAACAAAGCTTCTAGTTACTAATTTATAAAACAACTGTTTTCGAGGTGAAAGACAATTCTGTACAATAAGACAAATCTGTAATAGTACAATTCTGTACTATAAGACAGTTATGTTGAAACCTATAATATACGCTATATGCACTAATCGAAATACGAAAGAGCAAATTAAGGGAGACTTTGTCCTTGGAGTTCCATATTTCAGGTGTTTACATTTTTTTTTTTTTAAGAAAACGAGTAAAGCTTTTTGAGTGCGGTTTTTTCTTGCTTTTATTCATGATATACAAAACGTGATAATTTTTTTTTTTTTTTTAAACCAAAATGGCGGCCGTTGCAGCTCCGCGAAAACAGGTCCTCAAATCGCGGGAGGTCAACGGCTGACATCACTGCCCCCTCTTTGTTGATCTGAAACACAAATTCAAAGCATATTATCAATCTGTGAGACTTTGGTCATGGAATGACGGATGGGTTTTTCGTTTAGTACAAATTTCGGAAAATGGCGGCAATTTAATAAAAAATCGAATTTTCGCGTTTTTTTTCGCATAAAAAGATAAATAATAAATGCAAAAATGTATCTGTCGAAAAAACGATCCGTCATTCCGTGAAGACATATTTTCTGAGTATGCTCTCCAAATTTCAGGTCGATATGTTAATTACAGCGGTCAGGAGAATGTCAGCCATTTTTAAAAACGTGTTTTCGAGAAAAACGCGTTTAAAGTTTTGTAATGTGTTTACACAAATGTGTTTATAATTACCGCTAATCGGCAATGCCTGGTCCATAGAGGCATCCCTCCTCTTCTTCTAGCTGCTCATGTTGAGCCGCTAACATCTCCCGCTGCATTTCAAGGACAAAGTCTCCCTTAATAGGTTTATACAATTACAAACTTCTCAAGACAAAACCAATAGCGAGTAGACTGGTTTTTGTATTTTTAAGAAAACAACAACATACACATTCATAAAGGCGAGCCAATTAGGGAAAGTAATTAATTAATTATCTGAGTGAAAAATAAACTTAAAGTTCAATGGTTGAATTGAACTTTTTAATTATTATAAAATTAAAAAATAAAATTAAGAGAAGTATTAGACGTAGTTCAACATATCCGACTGTACGAAAATCTCATTATCGGATTAATTCGTTCATCCATTTATCAACTCGTACATTCCCATCAGGAGCAGCGTTTCCATTTCCCTGAAAATAATATATTTATCAAATCAACTTTTCTCTGTTATTCGCGTATAAACAAGCAACATCGAACCTCTCATTGTCATCAGCCAAGTGCCACAATCAACTTTGATCTCGCTCCGTATTCACTCGAACCATTTTCAGTTATGATCGCCACTCTTTTGCAAATACGTCCGTATATGTGTAAGGGTATGCGTAACACGGGGCTGGTCTCATGCTCATTGTTACTCAGCGTCTATAGGTTTGTGGTATGAGCTAGGCTTGGTATGCTATGGGTATGGTGTGGCACGCGGTAAGCACGGTGAAACTCGTATGTGGAGACAGTTTAGTGGCGAATACCACCCTCTCTCGCTCGCCCTTGGCTACTCCCCTCCCACCGTCTAACCCCCCCAGCGAGGGTGAGTGAGTAAGCCGATGCAAGACCAGTTGTGGCGTGAAATATTGCGATTCATAAAATAAAACAGGCCTCTGTGGTCGTCGACCGCTTGGATATAGCCGCTTCCCTCGCTTTTCTGCTAACCATCCGATTGTCTCATTCCTCCGAGAGGTTGCGCGAGCTCTCGCGAGCCCTCTCATCCTCTGCTCTTCATCCTCACTTCCTCTTGTTCCCCTAGCCTTTTCTTTTTTCCATTTTGGTCTTCTTGGTTTTCATTAACTCGTTCGTTTTCTACCTTTTCTGTCTTTCGACTATGATCAAACCCACACGCAAACACGTAGAGTCACGTTAATTTCCCCTCTTGTTCTCTCTCTCTCTCCATGGCATCCTGACATTGGAATCATTCCCGTGTGCTGAGCCAGAAAGAATTCTGCCATGCCGCCCCTGTCCCCTCATGACGTATTTTCACTGCTCCCTCATCCTTTCAGCTTCAACCTCATCCTGATCCTCTGTATTCGCCTGCTCTTTTCGCTTATACGCTCCTTGGCCTGTTTTCAACCCTCGTCTCCCCACCTATCTACGTCTAACCCTCCGCTCTATGTAGATCCTCTACAACCCTGGAACAACCCCCGCCTCTGTCGCTCTCGTCCTATCTCACCAATACATACTGCATTTTGCATGCAACACTGGCGCAGTGTACATTGCAGACTCTCGCTGATTTCGGGTCCTATGATGCCGCGCAAGTTTTATCCACGTATGCGCGGTCGCGTTTTTGCATGCATCCTTTCGTGTGCGTGGGAGTGTATATGTACTTACCATCATTCTGCACCATGAGAATCGCTGAAACGCCGCCAAACCACAGACAACGCGCGACGTAACCGACCTTTACCCAGCATTTTTTTTGTCCAAGTTTCGACTTTTTCACCATGAGCTTTTCTGCAGTTCTCCAGAACTCGTTTATCTCACACCTATCTACAGTAGTACCGGTTAACCGGAGTAAAGTTTTACTACGCCGAAACTATATCTGATGTTTCATGATGCGCATGTGGATATTTGCCAGGTGGATTGAATTCGTCGACGAATCAGTTCGAGTCGTGGTTATTGTATTTTTCATAACTATTTCCCGTTACGCAAATCTATACGGACTTCTCCTCTGGACTGCTCCTCTGCAAAATTGCCTGGCCTAGTTGTCCTATTATATTAAACCGTAAGAATATCTTAGTTGTAAAGTGCGTTGGCAGAAGCCAATAAAGGAATAAACATAATAAATAAGATAGAAGATCCCAGTCCATCTTTTAAGTTTCCTAAATTCCCATGTTCCAATTTTGTGGGGCAATCTACCAAGGAACATCCGCAGATAATGAATGTGGCTTAAGAGATCACTGGTGGGCTTGTTTCAATATATACAAACATGATTTTGTCAAAATCATACGTTCTTTTAGCCACAACCATCTCAAGCATAACAGCCTGGTCGTCACCTCGCGCCCAAAGCCTTCATAGATTCTTGTTGTCAGCAACGCATCTGAGGTTAATCCTAGGGACGTGGGGCATGCCGCAAAGATCCTTGGAGCCTGGGAGGATTATATGTCCCCGGTCGCTATTCCGCAGCGAGCAGAGCAAATTAACCAGCGACATGTTTATTGCAAATGAATCCTGGTATTCCGATGGTGACGTTCTCCTTCACCTTCTGATGCTGATAAGCTGCCATCTTTCTGGTGGCATGAGAAATCATGGAATGGCTTGGTATGAGGCGAGCGGTCGGAGTGCGAGAGAGCTGGGATGAAACGATGAAGGAGTGCTCCCTTGAAAGAGCTCACTGAAGAAGCAAGAAATGAACGCGTTTATGTAGGCACGTACTTTACATGGGCCACAAGAGTATTTCAAGAATTTCAGTCGGTCTGCCGAAAGTCTTCCAGCCCGATTAAGCTTGCGCTATAATATCGCTGTTTATTTGAAAGCTCCATCCAGAGAAAGCCACCCCCCCCCCCAAACCTGTTCCATCTTCATGCGATTGCTCTGCCTACACCCTCTTCGGTTCTTCTTCACTCTCTGCACCACGCTGACCCACCATGGTTCACTTCCTCGATAGAACACCGTATATAGAGTGAGTCAAGTCTATGTAACCCCTCACGGAGAAGATCCTTCGGGCTCCAAACTACCCCATACCCGTTAGACCCTCTAATCTTCCTGACGCGGCAACCTTCTCGGTCGGCCATGATCACCACTCCTTCGAAGAAGTTTACCCCGCCACCTCTACTTCGCCGTTCATATCACCTCTTGCCTTTGCACTGCAATTTTGTCTCCCCCCGCGTCTTCTGCGTGGCCAGCCAGTTTCACTGTTCACGACGAGAAAATAATTGCGCACTATTTCCGCTTGATCCGAGGAACTTGGTTAAGAAGCCTTGCATGTAAATTGTGAAATTGCTTCAACTAAATAAATAATCGATTTGAACATTACAAATCGATAAACTTCCCTGTTAGCAAGAACCGCTTGGCATATAAATCCAGAAAATTGACGAGTTTGATTGCACCCACTTTCTTTCTCGGATTCACATTCAACCCATATTGTAATTTGTATGTTTATTAATTCGCTTGGATAGGCAAGTCAGTATTCGAAATTGGTCAATTGGCTTGAATTGGAGTTCAAAATTATCTTGAACGTTATCAACCCTCTTGAATCCGAACGCGGATGAATACGGAACATTAAGGTGGTACTAGCGGATTGAGTAGTCAACAGAAAATCTGCAAATGATCAAATCTGAAAAAAGCAAAATATAGTACCACTAAGTATAATAATAACCACGATACGGAAAGGAATAATTTGAGAAGTGTATGTGATAGCTGTGTGTATTATATTATGAAAAGTAAAGTATTAAAATAGCAATCAGATTTGGCTTGAGTTGTGTGTAATGTGCGTATTGTAACTTCGGTCTTACATACATTGTAACAGATATGGGTCAACATGGCATTCGTTGAAATCTCGGACTTAGAATCTAAGTATGAATTACAGCCTAACTGTAATTTGATGGATAAGAACTGACAACCAATAAAGTTCCAACTTCAACGTGAAGACCACAATCTTAACTGGAAATTTGTGCTTGACAGTTCTGACCATTAACGATTTCAATTTCAGTATTTACGCATATAAGTTCGCTCAATTGAGACAGATGCTCTTATTTTCACCGGAAGTACTTTCTGCGAAGCGAGCCGCGTAAACCATAACCGTGTATGTTCTTTGAAAACATCACGAGACACCTAGAAAACGAATCATATTGCTGTCGCGGCGTGACTCCTCGTAATGGCGATGACCCTCATAGTCCCTATAATAATGCAGCAGACGAGAGGGTACATGTGGAACAAGCTTACATATCGCTGTGTCTGGGTCCGATATTAGTTGGCATACGAAGACTAAATCGCTAGAAAGGCGAGTATAGGACGAGACAAGGAGAACGAAATTTCGCGTTTGTTTGCAGCGAGGAGTACGGAAGGACCACGGTGATGCCACCTTTGATTGGACTTGGTTAATTCGGACTCGTATCTACGTAGTCACGTATCACGTTAACTAAACGAGGCGGCGTTCCTGCGAGCTGAGCTTGCACGTAGCCTCAGCAAACATATAGCAGATACGTACGTAATAGTTGATGCTCAAGCGCTTTCGTGACTTTCGTTTCATCCTCGTAAGGTGAACGTACCGGAGCCCATTCGCCCTCCATCCCCCTCGACAAGCATCTCAGAAGTCACGCTATATTATACCCATATAATTATGCTATAAATAAGAGTATAGATTAAAGTGGCATCTGCGATCACTGCTTTCTATATCACGAGTACTACATGGTTCTCTTATTAAAATTACACGCCGATGAGCTCGCTCGATCTTACATTAGTGGAGCCCGAAGTCACTCGACCCGAGTGCAGTTACAAATTTCCAATAAAAATACCCCAAAACATTAGTCATCCGCCCGTAAGGGACTCTCGTAGGCTGGTAACGAGAAAACTGTCGGACAACGAATCACGTTTCGACAACTAGTCGATATTAATAGAGACGAACGTATTTGTGAAATTTTTCGCGTATAAAGTTGTGATATGAGATTCAACAATGGTGACCGGAATTGTTGTATGATTTATACAGGCAGATATCCCGTATAGTGCGCAATGGGGATTCTCGTAATTTTATTAGTTTAGGTAAATTTGTATCTCCAATTAACTTCCACTTTTGTGTGCAATCATTTTTAAATGCAACGAGATCATCCATCGAATATGTACAGGGTGTCCAATAGGAAGTAGCTAAAACTAAATAAGTGTCTCTTCCCTCCGTGAATTCAATAGGGGTCCCTTTTTCTAAGGCGCATACCTGAGGCCCCGCAGTTTTATTCCAGCCGTGGTTGAAGCAAGTACGCGCGCGTCAAAATAAGTGAGCTCACCACGGAAGAAAGAGTATATCTTATTGAGTGCTTCTTCTCGAGGGGAAAAATTTATAGTAATGCGTATAGAGGGTTTCGTACTAAGTTTGGAACTCATAGAGTTGCCAGCGAAAACACTCTGAAAAGGTAAGAATTGAATATTTATTCATATTCATCTATCACACAACTTGTGTTTCAATTCAATTAAACTGCATTGAAGTAATTTTACGTTAATTTTTGTAGGATAATCGATAACTTCGTGAAGTATGGTACACTCCAGGACCGTAGACACGAGTTGCCAGGTCCATCTGTTACGGTGACTCCACCAGAGAAGATCAACGAAGTTGAGAATTATTTCAAACAAAATCCAAATGATTCGATTCGGAAAGCTGCTCAAGCATTAAAAATAACCAGATCATCATTACATAACATTTTGAAATATTTTTCAAAGTTTCATCCGTATAAAATAAGCACTCATCAATTGTTAACTGAACATGCCATGACGAAACGCATCGAATTTTGTAACACTATTACGGGAATGTTTGACGCCGAAGAACTTAATGAGAAATTGATTATTTATTCCGATGAAGCACATTTTTGGATGAATGGGTACGTGAACAAGCAAAATTACCGGTTTTGGGGAACGGAAAATCCCAACATATCGCTAGCGAAGTCCCTTCATCCACAGAAAGTAACGGCATGGGCAGCGATTTCAGTAAAAGGAATTTATTTGCAATTCTTGGAATCTACGGTAACAGGGGAGAGTTACAAACAGCTTTTGGAAACGAAATTCTTCCCTGATGCAAAAAAAGAGGGGACTGGTTAAAAATGTTTACTTCATGCAAGATGGAGCGACGCCGCACCGGACTCATGAGGTGTTTGAAGCTATTCATCGCGTATATGGGACTCGAGTAATCGGTCTGGGGTACCCTAAATTTGCTCAAGGCGGACTAGAATGGCCTCCGTACTCAGCGGACCTGAACCCTTGTGATTTTTTCTTGTGGGGTTACATTAAAGATCATTGTTACGCTAAAAACCCCAGCACAGTAGAAGAACTGATCGCGGCCATCCAGGAAGTGGTTCGCGGCATTACGAACGATATGTTGGACACAGTTTTTTCACAGTTTTCAAAAGAGAATTGATTTTTGTGCACAATCTAACAGTTCGCACTTCGAAAATATCTATCATTAATCACTGTACTTTTTCGTTATTTTTATAAGATGTAATAAATTGACGTAAAAAATATTTGACTGGGTTTTATTTATGTGCATTTGAAACTGCAGAGTTTCCTCTATTTAAAGCAATTTGGCTTTTCTGATTCTGTGCACGTGTTTTAAAATGACAGTCGATTAGTTTCAGCAACTTCCTATTGGATACCCTGTACATTCTTAGTCGGTGTGGGCTAATTTTGTTATCGAACTTAATTTCTGGATCAACCCCCAGAACCGTAATATCATTTATTTTCCTCCGAAATCGATAATGAGTCTATATCGAAGCACTATAAAACGTATCCCACTAAGGAGTAGATTCCGTTTCATACCCCGATTTATTAAGAAATAAGTTAAAAATTGTTTTATGAAATGGTCCCTTTCGTTATAGCGTTAAGCTGCGGGCGAAAATGAGTGTTAGATTATAGATGAACCATTTAATTTCAAGGAATCAAAGAATGGCATAATCATACAAAATCGGACCCGCAAGTTTGCACAATAAATGTTTTAAGAAGGCTCACAAAAGTGCAAAAGTGACCTTTATATAAAACCGTTTGCAACGGTTTTCCTTATTGACCGACTCAATCGTCTTTTTCGGAAACTTGGACGATGCGAACGTAAATAAGCGTTCGGTCCTTTAGTAAAAAGTATTTTTATTATGCCAAAATTTGAACATCGACGAATGCAAACCACTGTTTACATTAGTCGACGAAAAAGGAAAAAAATCTATTTGAAAAAAGAACTTCAAATTTTCCTTCCGATTCTGTATTCAACTTTGAGTTAGACGGTACAAGCAAACGAAAATTTTAAGGAAAACCCGATGATTTAAACGGCTCCCCCCTCACATCGCCCAAGCCAATCATCTCGTGCAATCGCCTGGCATCCGGCAGAAGCCGCATCGCGCCGTCTGTCCAGTACCTATTGGGATGCGGTGCAACCATAATGAATTCCAAGAATTCCCTCGACTAAGAACATTAACTTTCAACGCGGAGGGGGGTTTGTAGCCACGATAATATAATATAATTACTATACTGTATTCGATTGATTTCACGAATAGATGGCGAAAATCGGGCCGTAACTAGATTCATGCGACTCGAAACGTTTAAATTAGATAATTTTGCAAGAAATATATCATTCTTATGGAAGACATTGAAATTCATTTATTTACCAAAACTTTAACGTGCAACGTTAAGACGTAAGGACACAGTAGAGTTTTCAAAAAATCGATTTTTTCGCTAAAACGGTGCTTTATCATCATAAAAATAGGTTACTATTCGATTTATAGCAAGAACATTTTTTTCACCCACTTTGAGCGTATAACGTAAGCCCACCTCTGGCACGGCCAGAGGCATATGTAAAAAAATTTCACTCGATTTACTTCAAATTTAAAAGTTATGTTCCTAATTGCACTTCGCATAGAAGTACGTACGAAATTTCTGATTAATCGAAAAATTTTCATTTTATAAGCAGTTTTATACGAAATTTTTCACTGAAAATTCATTCCTACAACTACAACATTCAAATACCTACAACTTTTGAATAAAACCATAATTTTTTAAATTCCGTACGTACATCTCTAGGTATTCTAAGTAGATTGACTAGAATTTTTGTTTTTTGTTCGAGGTAAAAAATTGTGGATGCTAAATGTCACGCAGCGGAGGGCCTAAAAAAAAGATAACAAAAGAAAATATTAGTCGTCAGCCATTTTGTACATCGAAAATTTATATATATATATATTAGGGTGATTCGTTTCAGGGCAACTTTTTTTTTACCCATCATGCCCGAAAACCTTTAGTTGGTACCCAAAAACGAACTTTCGTGAAAGGGGGGGGGGGGGGGTTGTCAAAAAATATTTAGAGGTCGCGAATCAAAATTGAAGGTTTCCCATTTGATTAACATTGAAAAAAATGTTTTTCTCATTATTAGTGTTACCATTCCGCGAATTTTGATATCGCGATATTTTCCAAGTGGGTTCTCATAGGAAATATGATACTCCACAATAAAGTTCATTGAGCCATGGCCGTAAATTCAACCGTTTCAGCGGCATCACTATTTCAAGTGAAGATTTCCGGGCATGATGGGTCAGAAAAAAAAGTTACCCTGAAACGAATCACCCTAAGATATATATATATATATATATATATATATATATATTCTAACAGCTTGATATTCATACTAAATAGATGAGTAATTGATTTCATGAGTAAATCACTTTTTCATACGAAAAAAATGGTTAAATTCGCACATGATTTTACACCCGTTATTGTGGCCTAACCCCTTAAGCAAAAGTTCAAAGCGGTGCGACAAACGTGCCCCCCACCGGATTTTTCTGTTTCCTGCTCGGCAGATATCCAGTCTCGGACGCTTCAACCGACCTTCCTTACTTCCGAAATTCTCATTCAATTACGGGTACTGTTCCGAACACAAAATATCGTTTGCTCAAGAGCGAAATCTGAAATTCTCTCTGGACACATTCGTGTACCCTACTGTACGATTGTACAATTAATCGGATTTGAAAGTAATGTCCGCTAATTAGCTAATTATCCGAAACAGTTTCTATCCCTGCTTGATCGTAAAATCGAGAATTTAATTAAATTCTCGATAAAAACTGTTTCAGAGGTATAACGAAAAATCATGAATTTCAATGTCAATCCACAACAGCCATCGTACAAAATGATGGACTCTGTCTCCATCGAGCGTTGCAATCAGAATAACTCAAGTTGTCGAGAGCGATGACTGAATATGTGATAATGAAGTCAGTGAATCACGCGAGTTACATTCGCGTATGGTACACGCTATAAATACGCAATGACATTAGATGAGGTCGACTCGATTGGACTCGGTGCCGGATAAACGAAGTTCGAAATTGACGATAAGCGCCATGAATCGCGTCCCTCGCGTTATTGCTTCGTCGAGGCGTAGAATTTAATGGAGCCGCAATCTGCCGCTTGGCCTTCTTCGTCGGAATAAAACACCCGTCTCGTACGCATGTCCAGGACGAATATAAGACCGATGTAAGAATACAAGAATGATGCGAGCACCCCGAAGAGAAGAAGGAGAAATGAGAAAATAGAAGTACAGGTGCAACCTGTACAAGCAGGAGAACGGATAAAACGGACGGAGAGACGGACGGACGGAACGAGAAGCGGAAAAAGAAGGAGACTGCTCTGGCCGGTGGGATTGAGTTATGACAGCGTTTGCTCCAGGGGGCCGAGCTGAGCTCTAGCAAGGCGGATATTTCTCTTCTTATTCTTTATTTCTTCTCTTCCCCATTCCCCACCTATATCTTTTCCCTTCCCATCGTGTCTCTCATCTCGAACTGCATCATACAAAGACCAGAGATCGAGGGAGAGAGAGAGAGAGACTGAGAGCAAGAGCTGAGAGGAGAACGTCGGCCATGCATCAACTTCGGCTTAGAGTTTGGTTCAGCCTCTTCGGGGCTGAGGCACATCGTGTCTCCTCACTCACTCAATCTCTCCCTCTACCTCTCTCACGGCATACCGGCACGCCGCTCCACCTTCTCCTTATTTCTCTTCATCTTTTTCCATCTACTGAACCGTGCACGCGTGTGTGTGCGTGTGTGTGTGTGGCGGCGTGTTGATGCACAGCCACATTGCTGAGGATAAGAGCAGCATCGGACAGGAATCGTGGCCGCCTTCTCTCCGTGATCAGGTCGCGTCGGAAGAAGGAGAAAAAAATAAGAAGTAGGGGATAAAGAAGAAAAGAAAGTATAGTGCAGGTCCATGCGCAACGATCCCACCTTTGAATCGGCGATTCCACCCACTCGGCACGCGATATATATGTATAATCCAGAGACCAGCTTCGAATCGTTGGATTAACATTGGCTGCTCATCCGCTGCCCGCTCTATCCACCGCCTCGCACTACTTTTCAAAGCAGAAGTGGCGTTTTCTTTTTTTTTCCTGCTTTTCGTTGGCTTCGCATTCTACCTTCTCTAGGCTTATCGCTTTCCCCCTCGTCCCTCCTTCCAATACAGATAAATAATCTGGAGGAGCCGCTCCGTTAATTGCTCCAAGCCCGCGGTTGACACCCCGAAGACCTTGACCTTCGCAGAGCTGAGAGCGCTCTTCGTTCGCTGCTCTTCCTCTCTTTATTTTCGGTGATCCCCTCTTTCCCTCTTTCTTTGCCTCGCCCCTTCGACCCCCCACCCCCGGCCCCCTTCTCGCTCTTCCTTCCCGAGGTTCATCGTACCTACCGCATGATAAGTATATGATGCCTTCAAGCAACGCACACAATATTCGTAGAGAATAATATACGTGTGAGAATAAATCGGAATGTGACGCCGCAAACGGGCGGAATTTTCTGTGACGCCAGCCAATATCTCAGCGCAATTTCATAGCAAAAGCGAACGGTACCGCAGCTCATTTATCGCCGCGATACACGCCACAATAGACTTCTACTTTTTTCTCATTCCATCAACTTCTTTGCATCATGGTCTCAAACGATGTCACGAGAGAACTCCTCCATCGACTCGGACCTTACAATCGTTATTACTTCTTCAAAAGTCATCATTGCACGAGTCAACTATTGGAAGTAAAACCCCCCCAAAAGGATACAAGGAAGGAACCCATCGCAAAGCTCGAATTCAAACCTTTTCGTAGAATTATTGCACTCGATCTCAGCCGTCGTAGTTTCAGTGAAACCCTAACGAAATAACTAGAAAATTTAACAACAAAAGTCACGAAAAACACCCATTTCGGAACGTTTTAAATAAATTCGAAAAACAATCGAAATTGAAATTCACGAAAAGTGCAGAACCATAAGGAAAGGAATATAATAGCTGGGTATCGATAACGAAGAAAATTCTCGGAATAATCAAGAATGTTTCGAAAAATTCACGTTTCCAAGTACTTATTATTGAATTTAAAAGTGTAGAATAATAATTTTCCATGCCCGCCCTCTATCAGGTATCGAATGATGCTACCAACGTACACCTCCCGGGGATATTACGATGTCTGTGGCCCCAAGTTTTGGCCATGCAGTCTTTATATTTGGCCCAAAATAAGACTTTTTTCAAGAATACAAAAAATCGAAATTCGGCTTTTAAGGGGGTGAAACAGAGGTTTTAAATGTTTAATGAGGCGGAGTATTTGGGGATATTACGGTATCTGTGGCCCCTAATTCTGACCACGCAGCCATCATATGTGACCCAAAATAAGACTTTTTTGAGGAGTGGTAAAAATCGAAATTCGATCCTTAAGGGGTTGATACAGGGGTTTTAAAGTTTGCATGGGACAACATATTTTTTTTGACAGATTTGCTTGAAACTTGGTGTAAATACTCTACGATACAAATAATTGAACACGTATTTCTGCATTTCCTAAAAGTGGACCCTTAAGAGAGTTAAACGGGAGGGTAAAATTTTGTATGAGACAACATATTTTTTTTGGTCAGATTTACTTGAAACTTGGCATAAATACACTAAAATACAAATAATTAAACACGTATTTCAACAATTTATGAAGTTTAACCTTTAAGGGGGTTAAACGGGAGTATTAACGTTGATAAGAGAAAACATATTTTTTTACCAGATTTACTTGAAACTTACTAAATTGATTTGATATAGAACACTAGATGTTTTCCTCTGTGTTTGGTGCGTGTAGACAGTCAAGTAGTACTTTTTTAGCCCCTTAACTGTGTTTGTTTGGGTTGGCATAAATATACCAAACAAATACATGTGTAATTATTTGTATTGGAGTGTATTTATACCGAGTTTCGAGCAAATCTGACCAAAAAATATGTTGTCTCATATAAACTTTGAAACCTCCGTTTCACCCCCTTAAGGGTCGAATTTCGATTTTTTGCCACTCTTGAAAAAAGTCTTATTTTGGGTGAAATATGAAGACTGCGTGGTCAGAATTAGGGGCCACAGATATCGTAATACTGCCCACCTCCCGATTGATCAAAGGTGTACACATGAAAATGATCATGCAATCTCTTTAAAATTCGATATATTGGAATAAATAATATTTGCGAATAATGTCAGATATGCTGACGTACTCAAAACTTGCGTGACAAGTATAGAATTTCGTATCAAGTCACCCGGGAGTGTAAAGATTTACGAGTATTATTTATTGCTACAGGCTATACATATGAGCTCTATAATGAAGGACCACGTTTTCGCTGTCTGTCGTACGAACCGTAACAGTATATCGATGAGATTTATTCGTATTCATGTGGTGAAATAGTCATATATATATATAGTCATCAAACCACTTTCCGATATAGGTAAATGCGTAGATATATACTTACATACCTAAACAGATACGACGACACACACGTGCACAAATCCCTACCTATATAAATTCAATATCCATTTAAGAAGCAAAGTTATCGTGATGGCTCGAGTTTCATAGATTTCTCGCAAATTTATGCGCGGATCACCCGAAGAATCTGGGGGATCAAAAGGCCAATCGAGATAGAGAAGTGAAGGTCGATAGATCGAGCGGAAATAAATAAAAGAATCGGAAAGGCGCGCAAAGGCAAGAAAAAAAGGAATGGAACGAACTTGGACTTGAGCAACATCGATACCTAGTAGAGTCGAAGCTCTCGGATGATCAGCACACACAGCCTAATCCGGCTGTAGCAACAGTTGTGTCGGTGGATATGTCGATAAGTACACAGACAGATGTACTCGTATATATAAACACACACACACACACATGTATAGACATGTAGCGAAGTGAGAGCACGACCGACAGCAAACCGAACGAAGGACCGGCCGACTGGCCATAAATACCTCAATGCGTTCAGCCAATTAAAACAAATCATTTTAATGCGCAACCTTTTTAATTAATGCTCGCGCTCGCTTCCATCGCTCCTTCGAAGCTCTTGCGTTGTGTAGTACAAGACCCTGTGCGAGGTTCTTCGTTCTTTATAAGCGGAAAAGAAGGAGAAGGAATAAAGAGAGAAACGGAGAGCAGAGAAGGAATGCCTCTCGATGCTTCACTCGTTTCGCTTCATTCCCATCCCCATCTTTTTAATCCTCATCCCAGCAGCGAACAGCGTCGGTGCTGAGAGAATATAAGGGCCGTGATAGATTCCCGATCCTTCACGATGAGAGAACAGGTCGAATTTATACTATACGTTTACCATCTTCTGTCTCCTTTGAAGCCTGGTGCATGTTGTTATTCCTGTGACCGATTCTGCCTGTTGATGAACCCTATCTATTTTTTGATAGGGTAATATCAATGTTATGTGGTCACAATCGTTTTTGTAATGTTTTTATTTGGTCTGTTTACTTTATTGGACATTAATAATTATCATATAATTTTGTGAATATTCTTGTTGATATTACTGTCATTTTGAACGAAAAGAGATATTTGAAGAGTTCCGCCCTTGATGAAAAGGGGGCGTACTATTATTATTAGCAATTCATTATCAGAACAGTAAGTTTTAACTTGAAAAGAAGTCGAAATCCTCCGTGAAACAGCATGAATGCTGTACGACGACTTACAAGTACATTTTCTCGGTTCAAGTGATGTATCTACAAAAAGCTAGTAAGAAATGCGAGGCTTACAAAAGTTTGAAATTTACGAGAGCATATATTGCCACATAAATGAAATGTTAAAAATGCGGTTAAAGAAAATCATGGATGAAGGGTGAAAGGGTGAAAGGGTGAAGGATGAAAAAATGGATGACCATTTAACGTGACCACCCCGAATATCTCCGTTGCCTTTAGAGTGATGAAAAAAATGTAGTTATACATTTACTTTCTATATATATATATATATATATAGTATAGTTTTTATATATAGTATATAAGTATAGTTTTTATATATAGCATATACGTATAGTTTTTGCGTTCTCAAGGTCATCAATTGTTTTTCAAATGGGAACATGTTGTTTTTTTCATTAAGGTAGTTCCTCTGCGAAAATCTCAACCAAAAACTTACATACCATGTTCATGTTTAAAAGATTGATAATTGGTTCAATTAGTAATGAATAAAATTAAAAACTACGCAATATTGACTCGGTACTAGTAGATAATACGATGGTTATCATTTATTGCCGTAAAATATATTTTGTATTGTATTTTTGATCGACCATTGCCAGTGAACTTTTTGCCGGGACTGTCCAGGCTTTGCCCCAATTGTTTTTTTTCCTTTGCCAGGCTTTGCACCAAAATTGTGAAGGCTTCTCATGGTTATATCTTGGAAACTAGATGGTGAATCATTCTCATTTTTTTCACATTATTCGTGATATCTTACTGTAGCTTATCCTCGTTTTTTATCAATTTCTTAATTTTAGTTTTGACGGTAGAATTGATGATGCTCCGTTTGCCCATCATAACGCATTTGTTACGTGTAAACCAAGCCAACTTTAAGTGTAAATATCTCAGGTTTGGGGTGGTCAAACTTATTCAAATTGCACAGATGTTTGGATAATGTATTAAATAACGTATATGTCAAATTTCAACCATTCCTTAATTGAACTCTTCTGTGGAGGTACTACCTTAAGATGTAGCAGATATTCTGACGAATGCAACGACCTATGATATTGAGACCTTGAAATGGTTTTTCACCAAAATACACGTGCAAAAACGGAAAATGGTGATGGTATTGACAATAAGAATATCCGAATAATGTGATTGAATTTTTTGTGCAGAAAATTGATCGTAACAGATGTTGGAAGTGATGGCCATTAACTTCGACACATTTTTTGAGACGTCGTATGAATGATTCTCTTGACCTTCGACTAGTTTCTGGTGTGATAGCGGCGCAGGCTCTTGTTATTCGTACTCGCATGTTCGCCGGCGTCTCCGGGACATCATGGTAAACACGATCCTTTGTAGCTCCCCATAGTAGGAAGAAATCAAGTGGCGTTAAATCCGACTGAAAAACAGTTTTAAAGTCGTTTCCGAGCTCTTTTAGGGGAGTCTCCGAGCACTGAAAAGCGGCTTCGACGATGCCACGCCTTGTGAGCCTTTGTACTCGACTCTTGTATCTTTGGGGAAAAAGTTACCAACTAAAAATATTTTTATTTTCTACCAATAGGTGGCATAAGATTACGGGAAAAAAATCATCAGCTGTAGCGTCTATGATACCGTTGTCTAGACCGACAACTTCAAACACGTTTTTCTCAAAACGATGTTTTTGAATTCGACCTCGAACAATTTTGGTTCAATCGACTTGAAATTTTCACTGGAGCTTCTCAGATTGCTTTAACAGTCAAGTACGAGCGATTTTTTCCATAAATGGAAAATTGAAAAAATATGTTATTTTTCATATAAAACTTATGGTAAAAAAAACCAACTTTTTTTCAAACTCGTAACTATTTTTTTGTTATTTTTTTAATTCCTCTCGTACTTGACTGCTAAAACTAATATAATTAACGAAAATATTTCACTCTTAGGTACAGAATTTAATTTACGACAGTTCTACTGCGTGCCGCCGAGAGGGTTGGCAGAAAACCAGTAGTGCTATTGCGACTTGTGCGCCGCCATGTTGTATCCTTTTGGCAAATAATTTTTTTTACATACTCCAATATATACCTAATAAAGCCTGAAAGTTCGTTTGACCCTGTATTTTATTCCTTTCTTTAAAAAAATATCAAGAAAACGGTCGGAAATGGGCCGTTACAGTGGTGCCTTCCCTTAAGATGAATATGCTGAAAAAAATTTATTCAAGCCCGTGGACCTTTTGAAAGGCAAGCAAAAATTTTTTTTCTGCCAATCTCTTGAGGCTTACTCAGAAACGGTCAACGATCAAAATATTTAACCTCCGGATATCAAATCGAGAGACTTTAAGCGTGATTTTTTTGCCCTACGACCATTTATCGCCAAGTTATTGAAAAGCCTTTTGAAAATCGCCTAAAAATTTCGAATTTTTTTTTGATCCCGTAATTTTTGTGACTAATGTGTATAAAGGGTGTCTCAAGATAACCTGACATTGAAACTTATTAATGAAACGTATTATTTATTTGAAAAGTCCAAATATTATCATTTCAATGTACGGTGTGAACATGGAGGTTATGTGTGAAACACGACATCCGATAAATGCATGGGAAGCTGTTGAATCACCTGTGGGTTTTCGGTCCCCCAAATTCGACGGTTTTGCTTATTGACGTAACCACGAAGTTGAAAATGCGCTTCATTGTTGAAGATGATTTTCTTTGAAAAATCATCATCGATTTGTTGATGATCCAATATCCAATTGGCGAATGTACGGCGCAGCGCGTGGTCTGCTGCCCAAATAGGGTTTTACAATCGGCACAGTAATGGCCCACGACTGGTTGCCAGAGAACAAGCGATGGCGCGGTAATGGCTATGTAAACGGGCCAGATCCGCACCATGCATGGTTGGTAATGGTAAACCATGAATGGCTGCTAAGACTTGGCCAACTATCATACGCCCATATTGGCTCAGCAATGGCTGCCGGATCTTCTGCCCCAAATGAAAAACAACAAATTGACAAATTATGAATATAAAAATTCTAGTAGTATCTTTTTTGTTTTCTTATGCTTTACTTATGTCCATGTACATAGAATAATTGCATTAAAAACGCTTTCTGCATTGTTCAAGTTTTTACCTTTCATCGGGATCGAACCTGCGCCTTTCGTTCTAGTGTCGAGCGCCCTACCCACTTTGCCATTCGAACACTTACAAAATCTATCGTTTGTTCGTTCCTTACTTTTATGCCGATAATTTTATTCGTGACATTACAGTTTACCGACAATTTTTTTGGTCCATTTAGGTTGTACAAATAACTCGCTCGTTTTGGGTGAAGTTCCGAAAAGCATACTCCTCTGATCGAGCTGAAATTTTGCACCGAACTTCCTCTCATTATCCTAAGAGACCAGTTAACGGATTTTTGACGACTAGCAATAGTTTTCGATATATATCATTGTAAAGTTTATTGTTTCACGCCATACAAGTATATCTATATATCCGATAGATACCCCGCCACTCCTCCGGCCGCGCTGCTTCCTGGCAAACAGTGCTCGCCCGTATGTGCATATCACTTGCCATGTGGGATGGGTTTGTTGCGGTTTATTTAATATAGTAGAAGCGCAGTACAATAAATAACGTTCAATATACGATATATCGAAAACTATTGCTAGTCACCAATATCCTTTTCAAGGTTCTCTGAAAATATTGAAAAGAAGGTCGGTGCAAAATGTCAGCTTCATCAGTGGGATATGCTTTTTGAAACCTTATCCCTTGTTTTTGCCTGTTACAGTTTAACGACCTGCATTTGCAAAACGCCCAAAAACAAACCATCAATGGCTGGAATAGATCTAGCAAGCGGTTCATCCGCCTACGATACCCCAATGCTGATCGCCACATTATCGGTGTGATGGTATTGGCCCACCAATGGCTGGCATAGATCTGGCAAGCCGTTCATCCGCCTACGATACCCCAATGCTGATCGCCATATTATCGGTGCGATAGTATTGGCCCACGAATGGCTGGCATAGATCTGGCAAGCCGTTCATACGCCTACAGTACCCCAATGCTGGTCGATATTTGGTCGATTATCAGCAAACCGTTTAATGGCTGAATGCTGGCATTTTTGTTACGACAGGCGACCCTATATGAGTGACTGCAGTTGCTGTGTCAATTGGATCTTGTAAGCACGCGTATGCAGATCTAGCATCAAAATTCGCTGCACAGAGCATCTTGAAACGTTCAATTGCTGAGCACGATGGCGAATCGAGGTGGAAGGACTTTCATCAACACTCGCACTCACTGCGGTCATGTTTTCATTCGACCGACCGTTACGAGAGCGACTACTGCTTTTTGCGGTCAGAATTGAACCACTAACCTCAAATTTTGTGATTAAATTCGCCACAGTGTTACGAGATGGTTAGATGCGTTATGATGACCCAAATACGTGCGGACTTTTTTAACGGTCTTTGCAAAATGTTCACCATTTTTGTAGTGAATTTTCAGAATTTCTATGCATTGCTCGATCGGGTAATTCTCCATTACTAAACCCCAATAATTCCAGATGCCAGTTGTCGAAGATTAGTACTCTCTGTTCGCTACCAATAAAATGGCACGCCATTTAAAATGTCACGTCATTTTGAGACACCCTTATTTGCCCTGACGCCTTATAAGCGTTGGGCTCATGTGGTTCCGAACTCGCATAGCTTCGCTTAGAATATCTAATTATGAAAGAAATGCAGTAATAAAGGGGGGGAAATCACAATACAATTGGCTGGTTAATCATTTGATAAGCATAAACAAATTATAAACCAAGATTAATAAATTAGCTTTTTTTGGATACGCAGGCGCGTAATTCTGCAATTTTCTCTGGCATTTCTTTTGAAAAAAGCCTCGTTATCATGCTCTATGGTAAGTTAAATAACCATTAATGACTGCTATTTTCCTCCTATAGCTCATAATGTTAATTCTGTCGACTCTCTTTGGCTTCTTGATACTCTTTGCATTGATACTCCCTGTTAATTTTCTATTTTAAGCATTATTTTTTTTTAACTCGCTGGATTATATTAATCGAAGTATTTTTCCTCGAACGTTAGCACTTTATCCCGTCTCGCTGCCAAAAGCTGAATCTCACGTCGAAAGAATGCCCTATCTTTTTACGTTATCTACTCATCTACCCATTTTTAGACTTTCGGGTAATTACGGGACTATGTATCTTCTAAGGCGTGTCGCATCAGCCGGAACAAGTTATAATCACTTGGGGAACAGTCCGAAGGGTACACTGGGTGAGGGAGGACCTCCAATTGCAGCTCCATCAATGTTGCTTTCACCGCCAATGTAACGTGGGACCGAGCATTATCATGCAGTAGAATCACCTTTCGTCGATTTGACGCTACTGACGGCCTTTTTTAATTGGATTAATGTTCAAACGCTCCAGCTACTGTTGGCAATGTTCGGCAGTGACCGTTTTCTTGGTTTCAAGAGTTCGTAAAGCACTACCCGCTACATATCCCACTACATACACAACATTGCTTGATTTGAAATGTAATGACGTTTCATACCTCAGGTTTTTAAAAAAATATTTAAATTTTTTAAAGTTTTATGTTTATGTAAGTTTTATTAAGTATGTACTGCCTGCGCCTTTGATCAGTGACCAAGGATGGGGTTCTTCCGTCGCTTTACCATATAACTTCATACACTAAATATTATTTTTTACTTTTTAGTTAAATAGTTTGAAAATAAAGACTTGTTTTTTGTAAGAATAAGATTTATTTTATTTTATACATTTGAGCATTTTATATTTTAAAATTTGTTTATTTATTTGCCATGCCGCACTCCCAGGCCATTCAGGCATCGGCGTAATAAAAAAAACCTTGCCTTAGGTTATAAAGGTTTGGCGATAAAGTTTATAATAGTGTAATTATAAATTGTGCTCAAGTCAACAAAGTTATTGAGCCCAAACTTGATTGTCCTCCCATTTGCTATTGGGAAATTTGAGTCCCCACCTCCCATAACCATTATCAGACTCTCGTTATCATGTGTAATGAAAAGTGCTCACGATAACAAAACAAATGAGCACAAACTCGACTGTCCTAACATATGTCATTATGGAGTTCCAGTGTCCACCTTCCACCTCCATCATCAGATTCTTGCCATCGTGTGTCAAGAATTGTGCTCATAATAACAAAACAAATGAGCACTAACTCGAATGTCCTAGTATATGCAACTTTGAAAAAGTTTTAAAAAAAGCCAAGTAGTAAAAAAAACCCTCAAAATCATTATCGCTTGTCTTACTATACCAAACATTCTGATTTATCTCAAATATCTCGAACTAGACTTCTTATTTATGTTCAAAAAATGGTTTCATTATACTTTAATGCAAATGTACAAAAAAAGTAAAATCACTTCACTTACTAGTCCTTTTGCACACTAAATTGTTAAAGCTTAGAAATAATATTTTCGAAAATATTCAATTTCAAAATGTCAAGTTACTAATATATGAAAAAAATTGATATCACCATTAGATAATTGTACAAAGTAGGTAACACACAAGTACACTGGAAATGCCGTGCTTCGACGTGGCGTGCATGGTTAGGAAAAAGCTCAGGAAGATGCAGAATTTTCCGTCGATATATGTACATATATATAATATAATTTTTAATTATAACGTTATATAATTATGGCGTCGACTAACAGGGGTATTAGGAACATTTCAAATTATAATATCCTATCAGGTACCAGGGCTATTAGCACTGATATCCACTGGAGCTTTATCGGTACAAAATTTCTCTTTCCACCATCAGGAGGATGAAACAGTAATGCTAACCATTAAACCTGCCGATGCTGTGGTTTACAGATCCATCACATCAAACTTTATAAGACGCAATATATTTCATGAGATATGCGGTTATTGTGTTATAGAATAAAATGTCAATGCTTTTATACACATTTGTTCGTATTATGCAAACAAATTAACATTTCACGAGCCGTGTGGTCGAAGGGGATCACTCATTTGATTCGTACTCCACATGAATCTGGTTTTCACTTGCATAATAAATCGTGACAATTTATGTTTTGTTAGTCCGACAGTTGAGATGTTGAGATGACGAAATTCTTCGCCGAACTTTTTTTTTAACCATGCACGCTAACTCGTTGCACTGCATTTCCAGTGTACTTTGTACTTTTATCTAATGGTGATATCAATTTTTTTTATAATAGTACTATAACTTTTACATTCAAGATTTTCAGAAATATTATTTCTAAGCTTTAACAATTTAGTGTGCAACATGACTAGTAAACTTGCCTGGCTATTTCATACGAGTGATTTCACTTTTTTTGTACATTTGCATCAAAGAAGTATAATGAAACCATTTTTTATATTATAAAACAAGCGATAAGGATTTTACTTCATTACTTGTCGTTTTTTGAAACTTAAAAAAAAGTTTTTAGAAGGGATTTCAGATCTTTTTGAAAGGGGAATTTCAACATTTCTGAACAAACTAGTCTGCACTAGACGCCCCTCCACTAATTGTAGGATATCCTGGAAACTATTCATCGGATTGACTTGAAATTTTCAGGGAGTATTTTCGAAATATCATACGTCAAGAAAATGTAAAAAAAATCGATTTTCTTTTAAATTCTGACTGCATCTCATGCCTTAAAACATTACTTTTTATTACTGAACATTTCTTTAAAGAAATGAATACAAATTGTTTTTTTTCTTTTTACGATTTTTTTTACAATAAAGAATTCACAATATGCTAATTTATCAGCAGATTAATTTCAAATGAATAAAAGTATAGGAAATACAGAGGGGTTACAACTTTTAACATCCATTTTTCAAACGAAAAAGGTCAAAGAATAGAACTTTTTACTTGGAGAGTAAGCGAAATAATAGTGGCCTAAAACAACAATAAAGAAATCGGGGTACGGGGGAAAAATCGGGACAACTTTTCGCTCAGCATACTTTTTAAGGACACTATCAACTTGAAAAAAATGCCTGAGCATAATATTCGCGATAGCTATCTGCAAAGATGTCATAAATTTTGTAATTTAAAGAATAAGCGGCATTTGAAAAAAATTCAACTTCACATCCCACAGAAAACCAATTAATTAAAAATGGATTTTTTCTTACCTTGAAGAGCATACTTTCAGCTCTCCAGAACTGCCCTTCAAATTCGAGTACGATGATTGGTCCATGAGTTATTGATTATTAAAGCCAAACGCGTCATTTGACTTCGATCATGTAATTGATATATACTTGATTCAAAGTTCAAAACAGAAAGGGTGATCCAAGAAAAATACGCCTAATTGCATCATTAATCAAACAATTTTTTCCTTGTCAGTACACCTTTTCAAAACAAAAATCGGACATTTTCCTTTGCGACGTTTCTTTTGATTTATTAATAACAAAAGAGCAAACAATTATTTTAAGTGGAAGCTTGAAATCTACAGTTTCTAACCTTTAAAATGCCTTTTTTAAATGTCCACCTACGATGATTTTTCGCGGAGATGGAGCGATTTGAAAATCACTGAAAAATTTTCATAATTTTTTTGTTCTTTTAATATTTGTAATATCCCAACTCTATGACGCTGAAGTTTGCATCGTTGAAGTGGAACGAAAATTAATTCTTAAATGCTTAAACTTCGCTTGGAACGAAAATGAATTCGACTTGAACGCTCGAACTTTTTTTGGAAGGAAAATGAATTCTCTTAAATGCTCAAACTTTTTTTTGTCGGTGCAGGCTCTGAAAAGGCTTCAAACGTTTTTCAAACCTCAATTTACAAAAAGAAGACGCTCCTTAATAATACAATTAGAGAAATGGAAAATATAAATACATGCAACTCGATCTCGCTTGAAACATTTTCGTAGTCAAGTTCAGGTATCCCACTCTTACAGTCTCGCAATCCAATTTTTGTTCGAAACATTTAAACCGCTCAATAATTTCCCACCTTCTCGGGCCAAACATTGCGGATGCATTATACAACAATGTGAACAAGCTCGGCATCAGTTGTTCGTATGAATAGTCATTGTTTCGGAATATTACATTTCCTGTCATCAAGACAAATGGATTAACTTGAGTCAGCGCGTATAACTATGTGTACGGTGAGTGCGAAAGCGGCTTTTTGGCCTTTATTTTCTCCGTTATTATGTAAATCGATCATTGCCGTCCGATCCATAATTTCAAAGAATTTCCTGAGATCTGAAACTGCGATGCAGAGGAGCTTTTTCAAATTTATTATTGGCCCTGAAAAGAGCCTTTTATTTTTTTTACTTGACGTTACAAACAGTAAACTTCGTCAAATTAATATTTGGCCCTAAAAAGGGCCATTCGTTTTTTCTGTGCCCTTCCAACTTTTTCTGACGACTGAACCCTACTCAGGGGTTGAGCTGTCAAAATCACCAGGCATCAATCAGTGGCGTCGAGTTTTATTTTATTTTATTACTTGGCGTCAAGACGCTGCCGCATTTCTTCATTTCTTTACCAGTCTCCAAGACCGGCTGAGTCCCAAATGTAACAAAACGACAAAGGGTGATTACCCGAAATTTCGCCTTTAAATCGTCATAACGTCTTTGTTTGTGGTTGGAATATCCCGAAATAACTTTTGTTGTATTCTGCAATGCATGTTTATTGTCAATAAATCATTTTTGATACAATTGGTTTTAAGAAAAAGACTCTTTAGCTTCAAAATGTATAAAAAATGTAAACTTCTAAACATTATTGAAAAAAAACTTATTCTCTTTATTTTTACATCTTAATGATTTCTATGACATGTATCATACCGTTGGAAAGGGTTTAAACTAGAGAACTTTTTAAAATAAAGCGTAGTTCAAAATGCCGTTTAGTTTTTTTATCGTGAATTTAGAAGTTAACATTTTTCATACATTTACGCATTTTTAAGACTGGAAGCTCAGGGCTTATTTTCTTGAAACCAATTGTATCAAATAATGATTTATTTATGATAAACATACATTGCAGCATACAACAAAAGTTATTTCGTGCTATAGAGTATTTGACTAATCAAAGTATGGATGGTTCATTCTCTTGTGATCCTAAAAGAATATAGTGTTCACAAAGTATTTTCTATTATTTTATCGAAAAAATATGCATTACCCAGGTAGGAATTGACGATGAAAAAAGGGCTCGCCAAGCTCTGAAACAAGGCTCACATTTTTTTATTCAGGCTGAGCACCAGCCTGATTTCAGGCCTAGCTGAACCCCTGAATGATAACGCGGTTTCAGGCTGTTGCTCACAGGCTTGACCAAAGGCTGGTAGAAAAGCCTATACTAAGCCTGAAACGACGAAACAACAAGGTTCAAAACGAGCCTTAATGAAGCCTTCACGAGCATTTATGACCAGGCTTATCCCAAACTCTTCTCGAGGCTATATGAGGCCTGTTTTTTAGTTTTCTATATGCTACATTGGGATAAATTTAATAAATTTGTAAAGAATTCATTTTACTTATTATATATATTTATTATTCATTATATCATTTGTTATAAAATATATATAAAATATTTTAAACACAATACTTTATTTTATTTATTGTTTATGGGACACGTAATACACAGAGTGTACGCAAACCCCAGAGAGTGAGTATATACGAAATGTGTATGTGACGAGAAAAAAACTTTTTTGTGTACCTCATAAATATCGATAAGAGAATATGTTTAAATGTTCTGAGCTGCCTCCTTCGCTTTCGTTTTCCGTGCCTTCGCACCCGACAAATTTATTGCTAATTTTTTTTTCATAAAAGTACAGAAAAAATATTATTTAAAATTTATTTTATTTTATCACAACCTGAAACAAGCCTGCATCCAGCCCTGATTTTTTAGCCTTAAAATTCACTGGCTGAATAAAGCTTGAAATAACCCTGAGTTTAGGCTAAGCAGCCAGTCTTGGTTCCAGTCTGCTCCCAACGATGAAATGAAACCTGGCCCAGGTCTGTCTCACTCAGGCTCGATGAAACAAGGCTCACACAAGTTTGTTTCCATCGTCAGCCTTTTGATTCCCTACCTGGGTAATTTCGTTCATTTCAAGTTTTTAATTAGATAAATTTGAACGTTCGGTCACGTGAACGAAAACGCTCCAGAATTGGTTGGATCTCTAGTGACGCCGCATGCCAGTAAACAGATCGTCATCACGCGTCCTATGACGAGTAATGAGCGATTTTCTAGTTTATAGCCGTGCTTTTTTAGTTCATTCGTAGTTATTTGTAGTGATAGTTAACATATTAGCAACTTTGAAATAAGAACGGAGAGGAAGGTTTGCTGGGCGAGAACTCAGTGGCGGTCCTTCGCCTTGTTTGCTGGCATGTGATGTCACAGGCATCACGTGACTACATATCCGACGAGAGCGTTTTGGCAGTTTAGTATATTCAAACGGTAGCGGGAGCTTTTTGGCGGACAGGTCAATTCAAATTTTATTGCCGATTTATATCGTAAATACTAACATTCACGAAGATAAAAACATATTATGAGCATAATACAAAATAATTAATCATTTGAGATGCTTTCAGTACAACAGTCAAATACCCTATCACAACCACGAACAAAAAAATTATGACGATTTGAAGACGAAATTTCGAGTAATTGAAAACGAAAAAAAAACATCTTAATTACCGTGACACTTTGGACATAGGGTCTGGGGTGAAAAAACTAGCAAATAACGCCCCCCCCCCCCCCCACCCCGATCCTCCAAAAAATGGTGTCGGCCCATGCGCCAAACACCCTGTATATATATACTGGTCGAAAATTCTTATATCTGTATACTCTGTAAATACTGGTCGTATTTTCTTATATCTGCGGAACCCGATTTTTCAGGGCTAAAGCTCACCCTCGAAAATTGAGGTGTTTTTCGTTTTTCGTCGATAACGTTTTAAAGGTATGAGATATAAAAAAATTTCAGATTGCAACTATGTTTATTTTTTTGTATACTTTACATTGGAGATGAGAACGATAACGTTATCGAGGAAAAACGAGAAACACCCCTATTTTCGAGGGTGCGTTACACTCCTTAAAAAATGGGTTCCACCGATATGAAAAAAAATACGGGTCGCCTATTTTTACCCATTCTACAAGCATGCTAAACTTCATCGAAATCGGAAAGATCGACCTTGCAACCTTTCCTTGTAACAATGCATGATTCAAAAAATATCCACAAAATGTTCAACCTTTGATGTACAATAAAAATTAGCGATATCTAATCATCCATATAAAATCTCACTGACACGGCAGCAATTAGTCGGAAGTTCTAAATCATAATTACAGCCTTTGTTATTTTTTACGAGCATTCCACGTTCCTAACGTACAAACTCAATTTTAATTTTGAAACAAAAATAATTTTATAATAATTATATATAATTTTTTATATATAATTTTATTATTATATATATTATTATTTATAATATATAATTTTTAATTATTATTTATAATTATAATATATTTTATTATTTATAATTATTATATATAATTTTAAAATAATTTTTTTATCAAGTCACCTATGTGTGACTATAAATAAAAGCTTGGGATGCTAAAAATCTGGGCATAATGTTTAATTTACATAAATTCGTTAACACATCAACTGTATTTAATTTACTGTAAAACAGCCTTACATTTCTCAAATAAAAATCCCGAAACTGAGTATAAACGTGTGATAATAATTTCTCTAATTACTATTTTGCCAAATAAAATCCGGTTAATGAAACTGAATTGATTATATTCATTATAGCTTTAAAAAGTTGAGCGCCACAAGCTTTTATTTATAGTCGCATATAGGTAATGGCAAAACAATTATTTTCTACTTTTTAGTACATTAAAAGTTCAGACCGGCCATCTGATAGGGCGCAAGTTTCAAGTCGCGCCAACCGTTGAATGAACGGGTGTTTATTATCGCCGTGACTCTGTTTTGCGAACAGTGCGACATCAGGAGGAGTTCCATCAACGGGGCGTTCTCAAAAACTCAAGTACGCACTTCTGCTCTGGGGTGAGCCCGTCCGAGACCTCGACGTCGGAATCCAAATCGCTGAAATTTTTGTTACGATAAAAACGTGTGTATACAGGGTGTTTGGCGCATAAACCGAGACAATTTTTTGGGGCATTGGGGGGTTCATTTGCTAATTTGTTCACCCTTAGACCCTATGTCCTAAGTGACACAGTAATGGCGATATGATTATTTTTCGTTTTTTTTTAATATCCGAATTCTCGCCTTTAAATCGGCTAACTTTTTTGTTCATAATAGCACGAAATAACTTTTGTTGTATTCTGCAATGTATGCTTAATATAAATAAATCATAATTTCATATAATTGGTTTCAAGAAACTTACTGTTAAGCTTCCAAAGTCTTAAAAACGTGTTAATGTATGAAAAATTTTCAACTTCTAAATTCATTATAAAAGAAACTTATTCTTTTTATTTTTACCACATAATGAATGATTTCTGTGACATGTAGCATATCGATGGAAAAAGTATAAATTTGAGATTTTCTTTAACAAAGCTAAGTTTAAAATTTAGTGTTTTTCATAATTAACTTGCAAGTTGACATTTTTCATACATTTACGATTTTTTAAGACTTTGGAAGCTCGTAAGTCATTTTCTTGAAAGCAATGGTACGAACGATTGGTTTCTTTATAATAAAAATACATTGCAGAATACAACAAAGTTATTTTGTGCTATTGTAACACAAACAAAAATGTTATGACGTTTTAAAGGCAAAATTTCGAGTAAAACTTCAAAAAAATCATATCTCAATTACCATGGCACTTAGGATATGGAGTCTAAGAGTGAAAAAAAAACTAGGAAATGACCCACCTATTCCCCAAAAAATTGTATCGGAGCGTGCAGCAAACACCCTGTAGTTTCAATTTTTCGGTCTCCACTTACAACTGTGTTGATGTCCCTTTTCGCGTCCTTTAGTCTCGTCGCCTTTCGAGTTGGCATCTTTCGGCCTCTGGGAGTTCTCGATCTTGCTGTCACTGTCCTTGATACGATCAACAATCTTACGTTGAGTTTGAACTCTGGAAACGGTCTAATTACTATTGTCGTCCGCTAAAAGAAGACAACATGAGGCGTTCGTACTTTTTTCCCCTCAATGTCGATGAAGATTGCGAACGTTCGAATAAAAACAAACAACTCGGGCGGTAGGAATTGCGAAAGATCCAAAATTTACTCACATGGTTGATATGTTGGCTGTCTTTGGAAACGAAATTTGCGAACATTTGTTAGGAGTCTTTCGCCGAAGATCTTTTTCCCCAAGACCGTTACGAAGACCTTCATCCTCAAGCATCGTGTACCAGTATTACGTCGACCATTTTTTTGAATCATATATCGTCAATAAACTTAAAAAAGAAACGTGAAACCATAAAAAGAAATCTAGCTTGAACGAAAAAGTTACGGTTTTGGAAAAAATGCTTCATTCGCGCAATAAAAATTGTATACATGAGCTTTTCACCAATGGTTTTGGTTAATTTAAGATGGTTTTCAATACTCTAGAGAACTTTCGAAGTTTTGGGTCGTAAAAATATCGAACTTGGAGCAATCTAAGGGTAAGCAGCTATGTCTGGTATATGCAATAGTTCCTCAGCTTCTTCAAAGAACTCGGTTTGCTGTATTTATTCGAGTTTGCGAGCAGCACGAGCCTCTTTAGTACTGCTTTGACCGTGGGTCTCGCGTGGGTCGTTGCGTGTCGGGCGGATCAGTGAATATCTTGCATTGCTAGTCAATATTCAATTTCAGCAATTCCATCGTCATTAAAACTACTGCAAATACTTTGTTGAACTTGCTTGTAGCTAAATAGGCAGCAACTTGTGTGATTTTAGTACCTGAATTCGAATTTTTTGAAGCGTTACGCTGTACTGTTCAACTAAAACTCGCATCGGAGTTTTGCGGGTGTCCGCCCAAATCCTGATAAGGCGTCATCGTTGGCGGGATCTTCATAAATCGGCAAAAAATGTTTCTCCATATGTTTCTCGCTCTGGCTAAGCGTTCGTATACCTGCTCGACGCTTCCCTGTTCTCAGATTGGTACCTTACAAAATAGTTCGAAATAGCCTCTGGAACTTTGTAAATATATTCTCCAACAGTTTAACTATCGATTAACCAGAACTCTGGATTGAAAAATACGTTCCCGCAGTGTACGGTTGCGGCACCAAGCACAGTATCTTCCA
Organism: Ophion ellenae; assembly: GCA_963210295.1. NCBI lineage: Eukaryota > Metazoa > Arthropoda > Insecta > Hymenoptera > Ichneumonidae > Ophion > Ophion ellenae. The sequence goes on from OY723391.1 coordinate 1,965,727, forward strand.
CTACCCGTTTATCACCAACAAAACAATTCAAAGGCAATCCATTTACTGCGGATATCCTGTGCCGTTTGATTGCTGCAACTAAGTAGGATTCTGATTCACACATTTATCTCTTATGTATTGTCAGCGCCGTGACGCATCCTCTGACGTAGTCCACCGTATTCCGACAACTGTAGTTACATCGACTGAAAGACTCACAGAGGCATCAGTCATTATTCATTGGTTAACTACGACGGTTGTTACCTTTAAAAACTAAAGGATATAATATTATAAATTTAACTAATCAAATTCAATTATATCGACGAAGTGTGGTGAAAGTACTGTTACTACATGTGTGAACGGTGTAGTTGTAGTGCCGAAAGTTTATGAAATATTGGAAAACGTTCGGAATCTACATCGACGCAAATATCGTTATCGGTACACAATGCAATTAAGTAACGTAGTATTGCCAAGAGGCATTCTTATTATTGGGATGCTTTTAGCTCTGCAGTCTGAATATATGGTTTCCGAATTGTTGGAAGATACACCAATTTGTGAACGGGTACAGAGGTAATGAGTACTCATTAGAACACGCACGAGTGCATATATACAAATTTGTAGTAATAAGCACCTATCACCAGTATTTCATTGGGAGCAAATTAATGAAATTTTTATCCACTTCTAAGAGAGTAACTGGTGTAGAGAAAAAAACAGATTCGTTTTCCATTACAGGCAGTGGGTAACGCGATATGTCTCTTATCAGGAAACGTATAAAAAACGTAGATGGTTTGTGAGAAGAACTTACACTCGGATTAATTATCGAATACAGGTACAGTCATACAAATACTATGACTATGATTAAAGATAGTCTGAATAAGATTAATGAGTAGAAGGATTTATCTGTAAACACCCTAACAGTCTATGGTGTTTTTATTTTTGCCGGATCGGATGCTGTAGAATTTCATCGATACAAAAACGGTGAGGGAATGTTGCAGTGGATACCAACCAGGGCTACGCAAAGACCCGCTGAGTTGTTGGCCCATATGTTTAAGCGGGTGTCCAAACGGCAAGTGCTCACGGCCAAATGTATGTTTGTGTGTGCCTGGTTATCGAACTGCGTTCTTAGATGGCAAGAGTACCTGCCTTCCTGATTGTCACGGGAACGCCGATGATCCTGATGGTTGCGCTAACCATGGAAAATGCATAGCGCCAAAGAAGTGCAAATGTGACGAAGGTTACATTGAGACCCTGAAGAACATTATCATTGGTGGTCAACCGGAACAAATAATAACTTGCGCACCTAAGTGCGTGCCACCGTGTGGAGTGAATGGGGTTTGCCATGAACCAAATAAGTGCCGATGCGATGCTGGTTATCACCCGCCAGCCTCAAACCTAAGGGGAGCCGTCGTGGGATGCCTTCCTATGTGTGAAAAAGAATGCATCAATGGGGTTTGCCAATCTCCCAATAAATGCAGGTGTCTTTCAGGTTATAAAGAGCATTCAACGAAAAACTACCTATGTGAGGCGATATGTGACAATAATTGTATTAATGCAGAGTGCACCCAACCCAATCACTGCGAGTGTCACCATGGTTATAAAAAGACACCGAAAGATCCGCCAGAACTGTGTTCACCTATTTGTGATCCGTCTTGCATGAATGCAACCTGCACTTATCCGGGTAAATGTGAATGTCTGACAGGTTATGATAAAGATCCACAAGGACCAACTTACTCCTGTTTGCCAGTTTGCGATCCACCTTGTATTAACGCAGTGTGTATAGAACCAGACAAGTGCGGGTGTCATATTGGTTATACAATTAACCCGACAGATCCTGTAAATGTATGTTCCCCAGTGTGCGATCCACCTTGTGAAAACGGCACATGCAGTCTACCAAATCATTGCGAGTGTATGAACGGTTATGAGAAGAACTCCAAAAATCCGCCTCACCTTTGTTCACCAGTTTGTGACCATCCGTGCATCAATGCGGACTGCACACAACCAAATCACTGCGAATGCCACGATCGGTATGAAGTGAGCCTGGAAGGTTCAGCCGAAATCTGTTTGCCAACATGCAATCCAATTTGTGTTAACGCAACGTGTATTGAACCAGACATTTGCCAATGTATGGATGGGTATGCAAGGAAATCCGATGAACCTCAGGTCTGCTCACCTATTTGTAACCCGCCATGTATCAATTCCGACTGTACTCGACCCAACCACTGCGACTGTCATGGAGGCTACAAAATCAATTCAGTCGGTTTAGGGCATGAGTGTTTACCAGTCTGTAATCCAGCATGCATCAACGGAATTTGCCATCAGCCGAATCTCTGCAAATGTCACAACGGTTTCAAGCATAACTCCAACGATCTATCTCACTCTTGTTTGCCGACTTGTGATCCTCCTTGCGAATTAAATGCATCGTGCAAATCACCGAACCAATGTGTCTGCAACGTTGGGTATACCGAAAGTACCCCATCGAACGGACCTCCATCCACTAATCATACGCTGATGAATTACTTAATCTCCACTTTAGGGAACACGGTGATTTGCCAGCCGTTCTGCGAACCACAGTGTAATGAAAATGCCAGCTGCGTTGCTCCCAACCGCTGCCAATGTAAACATGGATACCAACCAACCTTTGTGCCCAATGAAGAATCAAGTTCGACGCATTGTCTTCCTATTTGTGAAAAGGATTGTGTCAATGGTTTCTGTGGTTATCCAAATAAATGTATTTGCCATTTGGGATACAAACCAAGTTCGGTGGATGATTTTGTATGTAAGCCATACTGTGAACAGGATTGTATTAATGCGAATTGTACAGGACCAAACTATTGTGAATGTCTCGATGGCTATGAGAAACCAGAATTCATGGCAACGGAATCATACGAACATCGAATACATACGGAAAATCTCTGCATTCCTACTTGTCCCGAGGAATGTGCGATTGACGGTTGCATCGGACCGAATCAGTGCCTTTGTCGGCCGGGCTACATTCTTACGGATTCGGCAACCGATTCACCTCGACGCTTCTGCCAACCAGTGTGCGAGCCTAACTGTTCAGGCGGATTTAAATGTATCACTCCAAATCATTGCGAATCTCAGACGAAATATAATGAAGATAACGACTCTCCGACAACTTCACTAGTCATCTCCGACCTACCCGGGAACTGCCCCAAAGATGGCAACTTCCTTATTCAGAATGGGAAGTGCATCTGTAAGGATGGTTGGACCGGTCTGAGTTGTGATTTACTCTCCTTCTGTATTATAAGTTTTGTTGTTGATAACGAAACCAATGGATACAGCATAGCACTGAGGTTAGTGAAATCTTCAATGGCAGCATCCACCAATTCGTCTGACTTGCAATATTTTTTTTCCTGAACAGTGATAACATCCAACGTAACAGAATCAACGACACTGGCTATGAGGAAACAAATGGTCAAATGTTCGGCTGGCGAGCTCCGAAGTGCAATGAACGATGTCGCATGTCTGTATTATTTACGAATGCATCAAACAATGTTAGCGATAAAATTATGCATTGCCATCGACGGATACTGCCCAATGCTAACAACGATTCTGTCAACCCGGATGATCAGCCGCTAACATCCGAAGCAGAAAACAGAACTATAGTGTGTTTCATAAGAGCAGGTGAGAATTCTTGTTAATTCGATAATTATTTCTGTGATTACCTGTTGCAGTTATTATTACCGTGTCTAGCATTTCGTATAAATACAATAAGCGGAACAATTAAAGGATCATTCATTTTTCGCCGAAATTTTGACCATATTTGAACAGCTATATTTCAGTATAAAATAACGGTAGAATTTTTGTTAAGCATTTTGAAGCGTGAATTGCGCTTTTTAGAAATGTAGATAAAAAAAATGTTCTATTCTTTTTTAAATAATTTTAGCCTTTGAACTACAAGAAGCAGAAATTGAAAAAAATTGCACAACTTTAAGGATATGTACGGGGAATGGAATTTTGTATCGAAAAACTGTTACCGTATTTTTGAAGAACTACGCTTTCCGCTTTAAAATCGTTTCTTACCAAGCTCTCCACGATTTTTTTTACTAAGTTATTGACGGTCAAACAAAAATTGCGAATTTCGATTTTGAAAAGTCATATCTCCGGTAAAAAACGTTTATGAGAAGAGCATTGGATAGGCAGAGTTTTCGACTACAAAACGGTTATCATTTTTTTCCACGTTTTTGGTATTAAACAAAAATTCCTGGAATTTGCCTTTCCTCGTGCCCCGGAGACGTGAAAATTGAAGAATCGTTAAATCTTCCCGTTTTCATACGGAATGCTACACTGACTTGCAAAACATGAAAATTTGAAAAGTGTCGCTGTGATCTGTGTTTCCTAAAAATTGGAAGTAGAGACAAGACCCCACAGTTCGTCACTTTTGCAGTATTTATTGACTCCAAAGCCTCTTTACTTGAATTCGGTGTGAGCGTGCGAGGACTAATATCGTGTATTGCCACCTCGACTGCCGATCACTGCCAAGGCGGTCGCGCATATTAAGGCGAAGTAGAAGATGTACCACGTGACATGTGAGTACGAGAGAGATAGCTGAAATTTTCGAACAGAGCTTTCTCAGAGATGAATAATATTTAGGGCAAAAGGAAATCATCAAGCTCTGCGTAAGGGATCTCTCCAAAGCCTAATGCTTTGTTTTTTTTCTAACAAAAATTAACCATCTATGAGAAAATTGGGTCTGAAAATTGTGAGGTTATGTTGACCTTGTACATTCTCTTAATGCAACGACGAATGGTCGCTTGTGGTCGTTGTCTTAATGCAACAACGAATATGAACAAGTGCATGCCTCAACTCGTTCAAATCCGCAATGTTTGAATAATCCCGCCGCAACCGGCGTCCAACGGTGACCCAAACGTGTTCGATTTGGTTGGGATCAGGACTATTCGCTGGATGGTTGAGGGTAACAATGCGATTTGCTGCCAAAAATGCTCGTGAATATGCAACGGTAGGGCATCGTGCATTATCATGCATCAAGCGCAACCGATGCCCCATCCGTAACCGAAATGGCAATACGTGTGGCCTTAACATTGCGTCAACGTAAGGTCACGCGTTTAGACCTGGTGGAAGAACAATTACAAGTCGTGTTCCAAACAATTACAAGCCTGTCCAAACCATCACGGAACCGCCGTGATATGGTCTAACGGCTGTGGTACAGCCGCGCCTGCAGCGCTCACCCCGCCGACGCCAAACCCGTTGCCGACCATCATTACCGACCCGTGTGAATCTCGACTTGTCAGTTAAGGCAGTAGTCTGCTTTACAGGCTTCAAAAAATCGATTTGAAGAAGAGGAAGGATTATTGTATGGCCCGGGGATAGCTGATTAACATCTAATTAGTGTAAGTATCCAAAAACTTATATTTTTTTGGACCGAAAACTTTAAAGCCCGTTTTCTCGAGTTTTTATTTTCACAAGTTTTAGAAAACGGTGCCGGCGATAGCAAAAACAATATATGTCCGATGGAAAAAAATCAAAGTGATCTAGCTTCAGTATTAAATTATCTTCTATTTGAACTAAAAAAGTTGGACAAAAGTACTATTTAAATTACTTGTTTTGCAACTTAAAGTGAATTTTTTTTCTTCAAAAAAGTGAATTTTTTTTTCAAACTTCGAAAAAATTTGGAATTTCGTCATTTCTTCGGTATTTTTTTAGTTCATATAGAAAAGGAACTTATAAAAACTATAAAAAAATTGGTTCGACTGTTTCAGGTGCATCGCACGACCTCCATCACCGGCACCGATTTACAAGTGCAGACTCCAGGCGGTCCAGAAAAATCCTTACAACTTTGAAAAATTTCAATATTTCTTAATAATAAAAATTGTTTTTTAAAGCTTGAATATAATACACTATCGTCTCAAAATTTCGTTTACCGCAATCATTTCCTTCCCTTTAAAAAAAATTGCTGAAAAAACGCTTTTTTTCGGCTTCTAAAGCAGACTACTGCCTTAAACGAACATTGCTCCATTGGCAGAGACCCCAATGCCTATGGCGATGTGCGTACTGTAGTCGAGCGCGCTGGTGGTCGTCGCTTAAAAATGGTACGCGATTCGACCGTAGTACCGTACCGTAGTACGCGATATGCACCCACCGTTCCCGTGTCGGGATTCATGTACATTGTGTACAATTAGCCGTGATAAATCGATCGTTGCGTACATGTCGAGCAATCAACCGATCTTCTCGCGCACTTGTCACTCGCCTTCTTCCTTGGTCTGGTCGCCTGGAATATGGGCCAGTTTCGCGGAATCGGGCCCTGACGTGGCTAATGATGGACTGACTCTTTGAAGTGGTAAGGTAAGCAAAGTACGCATCCCAATTTTTAGGAAACACAAATCACAGCAGCACTTTCCGAATTTTCATGTTTTGCGAGTTAGGGTGGCATTTCGTATGAAAACGGGAAGATTTAACGATTTTTCAATTTTCACGACGTCGGAGCACGAGAAAAGGCCAATTTCAGGAGTCTGATTCTTTGCACATTGTTTTAGCATACCTTTGCCTAAAAACGACCGAAAGACTTTTGCGATTCATTAGTCTTTTATAGAGTTACGCCACGTTTAGCGGAAAACGGCAAAATTCCGACATTTGCATATTATGTTTAATCGCGTTTCGCGATAACAATAACGGGAAAATAAAATCGAAATTTGTAACCGGTTTGTAGCCAAAAAACTCCACCTTTCCAATGCTAAATGGACGGAACAGACTTTCTAAGAATTTTCTCAATTAGCAGAATTTGAGTGCAGTTCATTGGAACCGCAAGTATTCAGTCTCTACGAAACAGGCTACAAGGTCTATGGAGCTGTGGGGATCGGACTTCTCGTCACCACCGCCGCTTTAGTAAGTCTGGTAGTCTGCATTCTCTGTCACAGACGAAAAAATCTCAAGATCACTCCCGGTTAGTACTTCCGTATACCTTCAAAGAAAGTTTTACTATATATAAATTCATACAATGACGTATGAAATCATCTATTCTCGGATTTGATTTTATTCCAGCCGTATCGAAGAGCAACAGTATCATAACCGAATGGCCAGACGACCGTAATCGCGCCTACAATACGATTGCCCAAAGTTCATCTCTTTAAACCCGGAGAGAAAACTTGAAAGAGATCTTATACCCTGTAACTGTAATCGACCATTTACATAGACCATTAAAATAAGATTTAAAAATATATTTATGTCATCAATATATTATGTATACTGCAATGATTCGCCCTCATTTAATCAAGAGCACAAACAAACACGCCTGCTGTTCGAACTCAAGACCACGAAGAGCTCGGAGTCCCTGATCGACTGGTTTCTGTCATCAGCCTTTAACAATATGAAACAACACGACAACGCTAATTGAGCAATTACCTAGAAGACTTGTATATTATTCTATAATAGAAGTTTTTTTAAGGCATCGATATTGGTAAGAATTCGTGCATCACAAAATTATGATTTTTTTTACAGCGTTGTACTTATGAAATTATAAATAGTTAATGATAAAAAATAACCAGGTAGTTATTGAATTCATTATTACTAACCAGTTATAAGAGTAGGACCAATGAAATTGATCATCCTACACAATGACATACTGAATGTCTTCCGTGATCTTCAACATCAAACTGACACTTGGCGTCGTATATTGAGAAATTCCAAATATGTATCCGTGTTTAATGCCCACGATGAAATTGCAGTTATATGATTGTATCTACAAAAACAAAAAACTTTTTATGCACTTATTACTTTCTATCATTTCGTCGCTTGGGATTGCGAACCAGTTCCTAAACAGTTCCACCATTGAGCACGTATCTTACAAGATCTCGGCTCGATACATGCATAGGTAATAGAAGTTTGCCTGTAACGTCGCTAGATACAATAAAGCGATTGCACGATTATCATATCGTAACCGGATTTCTTACGAAATGTTTTACTTTGTTCTCAGACATGCGCTTAGGCAACATACACTGCGACACGCCGGCAAGACATATAAATGCGGCCTTCCGGGATGCCCAACTATACTACGAACGGAAAATGAGCTGAGATCCCATCGTCTGTTGGTACACGAAACCGGCAATTCGGATCGGCAGTTCCGATGCAGTGAGTGCCCGTATTCCGCGAAAACAAGAACCCAGCTACGCAGGTACATTACGCATTGACTTTTTACTATTTTAACTGTGATTTTGTCATACTTATTCAAACAAGAGAAAAATATAGTTTCGTTGTATTTATTCTATTGGGTTTATTACTTATCATCCATACAATTAACTTCATTGTATCCAGTTTGATAGTACCATTTGATAGTACACTCCAAATAAGCCGAGAAAATAACATCAAACACGCAAATACTATAAAAGATATGGTTTTAAGAAGAATGTAGGGGCCGTATATCTATAGTTATATCTATAGTTATCTATAGTTTTTTGTTTCCCGAAAAGATTGTTGGTATTAAAGAAAATCTAAGGTAGGAGGAGGACCTTTTCGGAACTTCACCCCATTTTTATGTACGACTTGATGCACAGGTTTATTTAGGATCTGCATTTAGAGAAGCTCCAAACACAATTATAAAAATAAATAATATTCACATTCTGTGAATAAAGTTCGTTTTCAATTATTGTATTTCCTCCCTCGTAAGACAGAGGAAAATTGTAGCGAAAAATTACAATTTCATGAAAGGTACTCGAGATACTTATTTCTTGCAGACACAGGACGAGACACACGAGTCCCGCGGATGAAAAAAATGCTGGCCACGCGAACTGTCCTTTCTCACATTGTAACTTCACCACGAAGCTTACGTCGCACTTGAAACGCCACATTCGACTGCACACGGGTACGAAACCGTATAAATGTCGGCATTGTACGTACGCGAGTAATAATTTGGTAAGTTACAATGCATGAACAAAGACGTGACAAAGAAATGAATTTTGCTAAACGGTGGATTATATCCGTACTTCATTAAAGGTTAACCGATTTTATTGTATAAAGCAAAGTTTATTCCACAATGCAAACCTGATTATTCTGAGTATCAGATGTATGGAGGGGGGTATGTTTAGTCGTGTTTGAAGAGTTTGGTTCCGATTAATGAAGTATTTCATAAATAGGTATATTTCGCGAATTTACTACGAAGCAAACGTAATATTACTGAAACATATCCAGATTTGCCATAACTTCAATAAGGTGTACGTAAACGGAAAACATGCTTCATTTTTTTTACTTCGTATGAACTCACGTATACTTCGTGAGTTCATTACGAAGCGAACAAACTACTGCTGAAAAATATCTCGATTTGCCATAATATCAATAATATGTGAGTACGGTCCGAAAGCATATTTTATATTTACATTCCTATGAATTTGACTTATTGTTAATGACCTTGAGGTTAAATGTAAAAAGATTTTTCGCATCATGAAACACTGAAATTCTTATGCAACCCCAACAGCCCGCGACGGTGCTAGCAAAAATTGATATGTCGCATATTGCCGTTGCATAGGGCCGTTGATATCGGTACGGGTTTTCCACAGTTTCCCCGTGCCCTCGGTAAATGCGGTATAGTGTAGCTTAAGGTAGTTCCTCTGCGAAAATCTCAACCAAAAGTTTACATACTATGTTCATGTTTAAAAGATTGATAATTGGTTCAATTAGTAATAAATAAAATAAAAAACTACGCAATATTGACTCGGTACTAGTAGATAATACGATGGATATAATTCATTGCCGTAAAATATATTTTATATTGTGTTTTTGATCTACCATTGCCAGTAAACTTTTTGCCGGGACTGTCCAGGCTTTGCCCCAATTGTTTTTTTTTCCAGGCTTTGCACCAAAATTGTGAGGGCTTCTCATGGTTATATCTTGGAAACTAGATGGTGAATCATTTTCATTTTGTTTTCACATTGTTCGTGATATCTCACTCTAGCTTATCTTCGTTTTTTATCAATTTCTTAATTTTAGTTTTGACGGTAGAATTAATGATGCTCTGTTTGCCCATCGTAACGCATTTGTTACGTATAAACCAAGCCAACTTTAAGTGTAACTATCTCAGGTTTGGGGTGGTCAAACTTATTCAAATTGCACTGATGTTTGGATAATGTATTAAATAACATATATGTCAAATTTCGACCATTTCTTAATTCAATTCTTCTGTGGAGGTACTACCTTAACCCTAGGACCCTACACTGTCTGTACGAAATAAATAACCTACACTGGGATTACGCACACCCCAGCACTTCAAATCAACGCTGCTAGCGAACTGTTTGTCGTAGAGAGATTTTTTCAAATCGAACTCTCGAAAACTGACTAACGGACTTTGCGAAAAAGACCTAATGTGAATTTTTCGGCAGGAAAAATGGGATTGAACAAAGGAAGAAAAATATTTCAGCTTATCTCACTAAAAATAATTTTTAAAATCATCCCATTTTTTGTACGCGTATGTTGGACAATTTTTTCGTTGATTAAAAAAAACCGAATGGACCAATGTTAGAAAATTAAAAACAAAAAATTCGAATTATTGCAGAATTTCGCAAGGGGGTAAAGATGGCACTTTTTTTATTTGAATATGTTTCGTCGTGGTTTTTCGAGGGCAAAAAGTGTAGATAAATGTTAAAAAAATGATTTTACGTCAAAAAATCGTGTTTTCTAGTTTAAAAAAAACATATTACCGGATATTGAGCTAATTATGCATGAAATTATTTTTTAAATAACACATTTATCTCAAGGTACAGGATATAGAACTGGGTTTACATAATAATACTGAAAAAAATCGCTACATGTAGTTTGACATGGGATATTAGAAATGAAAACAACAGAAACTTATACTGTAGTAATAAACGCAGAAATGTAGATTTGCTCGTTGTAAATTCCTCCTCCGCCCTTCGTAATCGCGACCTTGACCCCATGGCTTAATTCTAATAAAAAAAAATGCAGAATAGTATAAAAACGTTCATAATGTAATTTCTGTTGATAACACACCGAGTTTATAAGGATAAATAACAAAAAACACTGGAAATAATTATATACTTACACAGAGCAAAACATCGAAACAGTGTGGGGTTGCGCCAACCTCAGGCTCTCGAAGAATGTCCATTACGTCACGTCCGAACTATAACTGACGGTTATTTCCGCACGAACCTGCTCTAGATAACCCCCAATACTAATGCGATCGATATGTTCACGTGACTGTCCAAACTGCCGGAACGCCAGGGCCCCAAAAATGATGTGGGGTTTGGGGTACCCATGTGACGGGTTGTAGGGTTAAGACGGCAGTGGACGCAACGGGAGTTGGGTTCGATTAGCGAAGTGCTGGTAAGAAGTGATTAGATAGAGTCCAATTGAGAAGGGCAATACATCAAAATCCGCAAGGGTTTTTATGTATTTCTATATGTATATGCATGACGTTGCGACGAAGCAAATAATGTATTGTATATTATATATTATCATTGCAATCACTACTACAGTATCGTCCATTTAGCTTGCCTCTAAGGCTTCGGGATACTTTCATTGTCAGTCAGGAATGAAAACTGCTGACTATTTTCGTAAGTTCTGCTTAACGGACTTAACGGTGGAAAGTCCCATGGTCTACACCCACCGTTCAACGTACGGTAAACAAATGCTTCGTCAAAAATCAATGCTCTTTAGAAGGATAGTTGAATCTGAGGTTTCACGGTGGCCTAAAGCCTAAATGGGGCTTTTAAGTGCCCGCAGACTTCGATTGAACAACATAAGTGAGTCGAGAAGTATCGAAAATCTAAACGTTCCTTGCGTTAAACATTGGCAAATATAAAAACTGAAGAATATCAGGTTGAGGTCACTTTGACGCTTGTCCGATCATCTTTTAATTCACATTTTTCGCGCGGACACCCCTCGCGCCCCTGTCTCGATTGAATACTGTAGGCAAAGCAGCGGGCCACAATTCTCGCAATGACAGTCGGTATGAAAAGACAGTACCTTGCCGCAGCAGGTGTGACACGAAGCACATAGATTTAGCATTTAAAATTTCGTATGTGTGTAATCATAGTTTATACACAGAGCGAGAGTCTGGTGGTGTCTAGCACCCACCGACGAGCAACGCAGCCGTTTATGTATGATGATATTTTTTTTCCTCTCCTCGGTCTGACCCCCTTTCACTCTGTTCTTCTCTTCAGGCAACGCGACATCGTGGCGTAAATTAAGCAAGGTACACCTTAATGTTTGGACCGCGCCGCCGCCACCGCGATAAGATAACGAGTTAATTGTGCTCACTGGATGCCTAGCCCACACACGCACGTCCAGTCGTACTCTTTCTTCCTCTCTGCCGGTCGGTATGCTAATATCCTTTGAAGCTTTAGTATAGCTTGGGATGCAACTCGCATACGTAAGGCTCTCCGTGACTCTTTGATAGCGACGTAGACTCATTTCAGTGGCTCTCACTTCGTGCCAGATTATTTTCGCTTTATCCGTCTCTTCTTCCGACCCCTATTTCGAAAAAGAGAAACGTGGCTTTCGTAATGTGTGTTTTGAAAAACCGAAGTTGGGTTCGTTCATAATATAAAAAATTCTACCATTCGATGGGTGATTTATCTTTTTTACATACAGCGTTTGAGAAACGTTCTATTTTTGATCCTGGGTACTCCTATGATCGATGCAAACATCGAATTCGGGATTGTGTAAAGCGCCCCATAAAAGCGATGAGAACATCAAGTCCTTACTGTCGGAATTGCCAATGGAATAAAAAATTCTAACGTGAAATTCAACAAATTATCATTAAAATATCAATTAATAGTCTTTGATGAATGAAACTCAGAAAAATGGAAACGAGGTTATCATTGGAAAGCTAGTGATAATGACAATTGCTACTGGAAAAGTCTGTAAAAAATTGGCCATATACCTCATAATGTGCACAATATGTGTGCCAAGTTTCCGATTTTTCTCAATAATTAAGCAATGATTTGGCAAAATACATGTATTTCTGTATGAAAAATTGAAAACCTCACAGGCACCATTAAACATGTTTCGAGCGTCTCAATACTTTGCACATCATTTTTTTATATATATCTTGATTCTTATTTGCAAGGGGGCTTTGAAAATTGGAATTTGACCCAAATTGCAGCCACCCTAGTGTGTTTATACTATATCAGGACGTGACAAGTAGCGTAAACTTCTAAAATTCATTTTTTCCCACTCATTCCCTCAGAATCGCCGTTTTCATACTCTGATTTCCGAAAAAAAACACCCTAAGATCCACACGGAACCGAAATTTTAAAGCGAAAAATATCTTCACAAATGAAAACTCAATGGAACAGTATATCTATTTAATCCATTAAATGCAAATAGAAAACGGTTTCATAATGATTTCATTGAAGTTGACAAAAATCAAACCAAATTGACCCTACGTCCGAACAACATGATTAACAGTGCTGGTAGAATAGTCTGATGGCACGTTTTTCATCATCTAATAAACAAAACAGCTAAGTTGCTGTGGTATATGACTAACTACGGAACAAAAGAAGCTATGCCACATAACAGGGGTGGTTTTAATAAACTGTAATACGAGAATTTTTTTATTTTTGCAATATCGTAATAAACCTACGCCGAAGAACTCGAAAGTCGGTCCATGGTCAAATCCTTTTTTACCATAGCCAAGCCTTTTTCAAATCCATATAACTTATTAATAACAAATAATTGATAAAAGTGGAATCACCAGCGAAGAGTGTTCCTCTTCGCTGGTGATCCCACTTTTATCAATTTGTGTATTTAATTTTAAGACGTGTTCGATACTGACCCTGAATGACCTTGAACGACTTTGACTGTTTTTTATGCATTTTGAGAGGCGCCACAAGATGGTTGAAAAAATAGACCATTCCATTTAAAAAATGGAGGTGACCGTAACTATGCGTCAGCGGCTCCACCGAAAAAAAAAATAGGCGGGCTAGGTAGCTCCATCACAGCTCGGCAACGGCTTGTCTGAAATAAAAAAATCAAAGTCGATTAGATTCAGTATGACACCAGCTGCAAAATGACCCTCGGATATAAAGTTTTATCAAAAAATAAAAAAATGGCAGATGAAAAACGAAAAAGGTAAAAAAACGAGTTTTTTCGCAGTTTTTCGCAAAAAAAGACGGCACTGTAAAATTTTCGAAAAATCCTTTTTTGGAAACACTTTTCAAAAATACTTTGAAGCTAGAAAAATATGATGCATCTACGTTTAGAGCTGAGAAAACAGTGTTAAAGTGGTTTTCGAGCTATTTTTTAGGGGAGTCTCCGGGCGCTGAAAAGCGCCTTCGGCGATACCACGCCGGTAGACGCAGTTCTCGACGCTTGTAATCCTATTATCTACGAGGAAAAAGTTACCGGCTAAAAATAGTTTCATTTTCTACAAATACTGTCCGCCATTTTGTGAAAAATGAATATTTTTTTAAATCCTTCGATTAAAGACTAGTTTATACTTATATTTGACTAAATCCATCCGCATTTTTTTCTTCAGTTGATCCACTTCGCCGCAATGTTGGTCACCGCAAACGGCCATTTGCCACTAAACAATGTAATATTTTTCAATAAAAAAATTACTGAAAGTTCTTCAAGATGTGTTCTTCAAGATGGTATATTGATCGATTATAAAAGTTTTGTAGTTTTCTTTTAAAAAATTCATGAAAAAGGCCTATTTTGCGCTACAAGTGGGGGTAACGCCTTAATGATGTTCCTTTTGGCGCGCCTTTTTTTCGCGTTTTTTTGTGGTATCCAATTTTATATCTAATTTGTTTAGGTTAAAATAGTCTGACCGTGCGAACAAGCAGTTAGTCGATTGTCGGCTTTTCATGCGATGCACAGTGGTTCCAAAGCCAACAAGTGTGTATTATTGGCATTGGTAATGCTGCGTTCTTAAAGTACAGGTACCAACCTAACATATGGCACACAAAAAAGTCCTATATTTAGTAACGCGATTTTCCCTATTTTTGGCCAGCTTTTCGGCGTTTGGAACCACTGTGCGATGGTTAACTATTTTTACTCCCTTCCGGTTTGGGCCTCCCGCGTATCTTCAAACCTGGTTTCTCAGCCAATCGTATTCAAGGGTTCGTATGCGCAACAGGCGTGTGGAGTTTGTCGTCCTAACCTAAATCGCTCAGCTCCCTTTACTGGGTGTTTGCGAAAGGTGACCCGAAAAAAGACGCGCTCGGACTATTTTAACCTATACAAATTAGATATAAAATTGAATATAGAAAACAATCTTCATCGCTCAGTCGGCTTTATCGCGCGTTCGCGTAAGTGTGACCCAAAAAAAGACGCGCCGTAAAAAACATCATTGATGTGAATAACAATGTATAATTTTTCAGGTTTTTCATTTGTCATTAATATTTTATTTGCGAAACAATTATAATTATCGTATTATTTTATTATTATTATCACACATACTCAATATTCTCTCGTACCAACATTTACTTGCTTGAATAATAAAATATGAAATCTGTAACTAAATTCAATAATAATCAATCATAATATTTATGTAATTCCGACAAAGTATTGTGCTTATTGATGCGTACTACCATATATATTGACAAAATACTGACATAATATAATATTGATCGAAACTCCACCCGAAGGTCCAAACCCAACATTTTTGCTGAAATTTAAGTGTTTTCGAAAAAAACGTCGCGCAGTGTTTCCGTCGTTACTGCTACCAAACCCTTGTTTCGGTATACCAACATCAAGATGTAACTCTTTCTTGAATGCGGCTTGAATAACTCGTTTTCGGTCAGCAACTACTGATTTTTCTTCATCTTTTCGAGTTTGCCACTTGTGAACGCCGATTTTATAGCCGATGTGCAAGAAGCACTAAAAAACGGATCCACGCATGCAACGTTGATAATCCAAGTTGGAGTCAAGTTCTGTCAACGTCTACAGTTTTCATCAGCTCTACGTCATTAAATTTCGGTGATGTGAGGTTGCATATGCAACAACGCATTGCTGATTTTCTATGTGTCACGGAGTTGCAAACTTTACCGTCAATCATAGTGAAATATAGCTCATATTTAACAGTAACTTCCTTCCCGTCAATAAATGTCGTAAAAGGGATGAGAGACCCGATCTGATTATCAACGTGTTGCCGTTCCTGAATCGTTGATGACACAGTTTCTTTCAAAAATTGAATTCTAATAGGGCGACAATACCGTGGAGATGAAGGCCTGGGATTTTTCCAAAAAACGAATTCTTTTTTTGAGATATCCCACGAATTATATCAAACGAATTCTTTTTTTGAGATATGAAAAGACGTAAGATATTCGAGGTACCCTAAATACTGTAATGACGCGTTTGAGGAATTGAGGTCAATTGGGGTCCAGGCTAGTTATAGGACGATTCATTTATCAATTGGATTTGTATCCTTTCGGGTGCGTAACAAACAAATAAGTTAACGAATAACGAGTATGAGCTGGAGCAAAGCTGGATGACGGTGATTACTTTTGTACAAATAAATCTAGTAACAAACGTGGTTCAAGGTGAGCCTGCTAACATAACGGAGAAGCGCAAATATTCACTTGTGGGAAATTAAATTTTACTTCAATGTTGCCATCAACGGCTCCCACTCCTAATTCTCTCCCGGCAAGGAAAAGTTTACGACTACAGTTGTCTACTTAGCTGTCTAGCAGCTAAAGCTGCGGATAACTACATCCCGAATACCTACGCATCTACTATCGTTAGCAGGTGACATGTATAACTATATAACAGTCCGTGCGAGAACATATTTTAGCCATTCCAAGCGACACCTATTTTTTATATCTGCGGAACCCGATTTGTAAGGGTTGAAACACACCCTCGAAAATTGGGGTGTTTTTCGTTTTTCATCGATAACGTTTTAACGGTACGAGATATGAAAAAATGTCAAACTGCAACAATGTTTATTTTTTCGTGTACTATACATTGGAGATGAGAACGATAACGTTATCGACAAAAAACGAAAAACACCCCTATTTTCAAGTGCGCGTTTCACCCCTTAAAAATCAGGTTCTGCAGATATAAAAAAATACGTGTCGCCTATATTTACCTATTCTACAAGCATTGCAAATTTCATCGAAATCGGAGAGATCGACCTCGCAACCTTTCCTTGTTAGTTCGAGTGGTCTCGCATGTCTCGTTTCTGGTGAATGCACTGCCAACCATTTTATGTTTTAAAACTTGCTCTATCAATTCTAATTTTGAGGTGCACTATGATCATTTTCATAAAAATATATTATCCACTTTTTTTTAATACCACGCGAATGTAAAAACAATCTTGAACGGATTGAAACATTTTCAAAAAAACTAACTTTCACCGTCTCTTTAAATATTTATTCGCGTTACCGACACATGTGACAGTAAAATATTGTTCTTATTGCTGTCAATGAATAAAGAATAATCTCTAGGAATAATAACAGCAAATGATTACTGATTTGACTACGCTGAAACCAGTGGATGGCTCAATTCAATGACTCCATAACTAAGGGCGGATGAAGCGTGTTGCATGAAAGTAAAACGGCTGGTATATAGCCAAGTTATTAATTAACACCGATAACAAGCCTACCGAAATCTCTGAGCTCTCAAAACAAAACATAAAAAAATTCAATTAAGGTAGTTCCTCTGCGAAAATCTCAACCAAAAGCTTACATACCATGTTCATGTTTAAAAGATTGATAATTGGTTTAATTAGTAATGAATAAAATTAAAAACTACGCAATATTGACTCGGTACTAGTAGATAATACGATGGATATCATTTATTGCCGTAAAATATATTTTGTATTGAGTTTTTGTTCGACCATTGCCAGTAAACTTTTTGCCGGCACTGTCCAGGCTTTGCCCCAATTGTTTTTTTCCAGGCATTGCCAGGCTTTGCACCAAAATTGTGAAGGCTTCTCATGGTTATATCTTGGGAACTAGATGGTGAATCATTCTCATTTTTTTTCACATTATTCGTGATATCTTACTGTAGCTTATCCTCGTTTATTATCAATTTCTTAATTTTAGTTTTGACGGTAGAATTAATGATGCTCCGTTGGCCCATCATAACGCATTTGTTACGTGTAAACCAAGCCAACTTTAAGTGTAAATATCTCAGGTTTGGGGTGGTCAAACTTATTCAAATTGCACGGATGTTTGGATAATGTATTAAATAACGTATATGTCAAATTTCAACCATTTCTTAATTCAACTCTTCTGTGGAGGTACTACCTTAACAAGGACTAGCTCGAAAAACCTTTCATTCATATTATCCAGCGTCTTCACGGCAAAGCTTGTAATTTTGATTCCAGGAAAATTTGAGAAAGCACGTACTCTCGACGAGCCTCCATCCGGGAAAGACGATCTACGAGTGTGACGTGTGCGATTGGGCCGATGGTACCGATCCTTACTCTACGAATTTCGCAAAAGAGCTGCGGGCCCACCTACTCGAAGTACATCCAGCTGAGTTCTCGAAACCAAGTGACGCGAGTGATCACGTAGCCAGGATTTTCAGCACTGATGGGGAATCGAAATTGCCCGCGTCAGACGTGAACAACCGGTACGAAGACTCGATTAACGCACCAAAGACTTCAGTTTAAATACTCATGAACATTTCTCCTGCATCGAAATGAAATACCGGAACCACGATCGGGTTATCTATTAAGGAACTACACTTAAACGAGTAATAAACAAAGTAGCTTGAGGTAAGTTAAATAATCGGGCAACTATCCCTTTGGCCTTGGTGAACTGACCGGAAGTCGTTTTGACCTCCACCGCAACACTCTCTGTCCAGTTGACTATTTGAACAACATTTGTTTGCACTTGTCGCTATTCCTTGTCGCGGAAAAGATCATCACAACTGTGAAATATGTTTTTCAACTGGAAGACTTAATAATGCACGACACTAGCAGTCATTAGCACATGAATCAAGCATTCGAAGTAATTTACTTAAAGAACAATTGGTTTCCTACCCTCTTAGTGCACCCTCGATTTTAAACAAAAGCGTATTATGTATTCTTTGTACTACATAAACAACCCAGTTGGATTATTCGTTAAAATTATTTTGCGAAACATCTTCCTGATAATGTTTTCTAAATAGAATAATTGGGTATCAGAATGTATAATAATGACTTTAATTTTTGTTTTTACACTATCTATCGAAGGTTTATGGAAGATTGTGGAATCGCCATTTGATATTTCATTATTAAAAACTAATTAATTACTCGGTACGATACGAAACTATTTGTGAGTCGTAGTAATAAGCATCCCACCTGTTACATCGAAATATTACGAATGATTACACCTTTCTTATGAATGGTACTGGACAAAAAAAATACGCACCGGTCTAATTTCGATGTTTCTGCCAATATGTACATACTGAATGATAAATAGAATGGGTATTAAGCAGTCTGGAGGAAAGTTTACTAGTCTGCTTCTATGCTTTCACTGAATCAATATCGAAAATATTCGAATACGGTGTAAGATTGAGTGAACCCCCTAGAGTATCAATTTTACGTTGGACAAAGAACGTACGCTGACGACAAAAAGAGTCGTATACGATCTTAAGAGAATATACTATCGTATTCATACCTAATACTATGTTTGACCACCTTTTGCTTGAATGACAGCTTGTAGACGTTGAGGCATATTTTCCACGATGTTGTGGATACGTCTTCTCAGAAATATGCAATAAATGGGGCTGAACCCTTCGTTTTCTAAAATTATACGGCCGGTGAACAACGGATTTTTTTGTTTCCCTGATAATTCTACGAATAACCTTTATTTTTTTATTGTAACGAATATATTTTTTAATAACGAATAGTCTTTATTTTTTTTCTACGTCCGTCCTTATCCGTTAGGGGGCATCCATTAATTACGTCAGGTGATTTTGGCAATTTTTCGACCCCCCCTCTCCCCCTGGTGAGATGTGAGATTTTGCTCGACCCCCTCCCCCCTCCCTTAATCTCACGTGAGATTTTTCAAAATGCATACGTTCACGGAAAATAAATTGTAGTAGAAGTAACTGCGGTTGTAGTACCATTTACTCCACCATGTAAAGTAGTAGGGAGACTCTCCCTACGTGATAAAAATTATATGATTACTAAAATTACTAAAATTACGTGACATTTGCCGAAGCCCCCCTCTCCCCCACGTGAGATTGGGTGAGATTTCGCTCGACACCCTCCCCCCTAAATGCCTCACGTAATTAATGGACGCCCCCTTACTACGCCAAGTGAGGTGAACTCCTCTCATATTTGCCTCATTGTACTTTCACTTACTTCGTATTTTCTTCCGATTGCCCTATTAGATACACCTTTTTTTTATCTCTTACAACAAGTTGCCTGACTTTTTAATACCGTTCACTCTCAAGAAACAACGATAACGGAGAGAGCATAGATCGAATCTACTTGTTTACATTAGGCCTGTTCGTTCAAGCAACCTTGGGCAAACATCGTGCCGCTGTTACCTCTGAAAATAAGTAAACACTACGGTGCGTACGTTTTTTGTCCAGCGTGAAATTTACACTCTATGTCAGTGTTCGTCAACCTTTTTTATAAAGCGGCACACTTGAGTCGACACTCGTCACTCACGGTACATCGGTAGAAATTCGCTGCCCTATGGATATCATTCAATTTTAAACAGTTTTTTAATATTTTCGATATTAATGTTGTGAAAACATAGAAGGAGACTAATTAAATTTCTTTCATACTGCTTAATGCCTATTCTACAGGGTGCGCCAGAGAAACTTACTTATTTGAAAAAATTCCCGCGCGGTGAGTTGGGCGGGTAGAGGGGCGAGAGGGGGCGCATCTGGAGGGGGAAGTTCCCAAGTTTGTTTCTCCCTCCAGTCAGTTGCCATCATGCTCTGGTCTAGAGAGCAGCGGGCCTTCGCAGTCGAGAGCTTCTTTTCTAACGGTCGCTCACTTGTTGCTACGCAACGTGCCTTCCGCGCTCGCTTTGAAATTCCTCCTCACAGACTCGTTCCTGGCCGTAATTCGATTCTG
Organism: Ophion ellenae; assembly: GCA_963210295.1. Taxonomy (NCBI): domain Eukaryota; kingdom Metazoa; phylum Arthropoda; class Insecta; order Hymenoptera; family Ichneumonidae; genus Ophion; species Ophion ellenae. The sequence continues at coordinate 1,986,656 of OY723391.1, forward strand.
TCGTGGGTTAACTCATTTCGGGAGTGTGGAAGTGTCGCTAAACCCAGAATTGGACTTCAACGGACCATCAGAACTCCGGAAAATGTCGAAAGAGTGAGGCAGTCAGTTATGCGTTCTCCCCGGCGTTCGGCTCGCAAACACGCAGCTGCTATGGGAATTTCTGACACCACTGTTCGACGAATTCTCCATGAAGACCTTCAAGTCAAGTGGCAAGATGGAGCCACAGCACACACAGCACGAGACTCAATGAATTTGTTGCGACAACATTTCCCCGACCGCCTCATCTCTCTCAGAGGCGATCTCCAATGGCCGGCACGCTCTCCAGATTTGACTCCATGCGATTTCTTTTTATGGGGTTATTTGAAATCTCTGGTTTATGTCGATCGACCACGGACCATAGCACACCTCAAGAACAACATTCGCGACGCCATTGCCAACATACCGATTGATATGCTGCAAAAAGTGGATACGAATTTCAAAAATCGACTTCATCAGTGTATGCGCAATGGGGGTCGCCATTTATCCGATGTCATTTTCAAGACTGCATGAAAAAAAAATTGGGATATTGTATTCTCAAATAAAAAAAAATTTTAAACAATAATTGAAGTACTTTTGTTTTTATTGACCTTTCAAATAAGTAAGTTTCTCTGGCGCACCCTGTATTTATCATTTTTTTATGCATATTAGCACTAATATGAAATTACACCGGAGCATACTTTTTTGTCCAGTCCTGTATACAGTAATCAGATTATACGCTATACAATACAACTCAAGGTTTCCAAACCCGATAAGAGTATGCCCAAGGATGAAGAACAAAAATCGAGCATATGGAATACACGATTGAGAGAAGAAAAAGTTTCGAAATTCGCGACAAAAAGTGCGAAGGCTCTGACTTTCCTGTCAGAACCAGAGAAGTCAGCGCACCAATTCTGTGGGGCTTACAGCGAAATATGACAACGAAGCAAAGTGATCGGCAAGACTCATTATTGTATAGCCTGGTGACGTAGCAAAGAGGACAGGAATATAGATTGCAACATAGTCTCGGTATAGTATGGTAACATTGATGCAAAGTTTATTCGTCTGACCTTGGCCGTTACGGAAGCCAAGAATATCCCCGAAGGTTCGAATCCGCGATGAGCAAGGTCTTCGCTGCCATATCGAGAAGCGTGTAGAGCCATTTGTGGTCTTTATACTCTCTTTCGTCGCGGTAGGTGTCGTAAGGTATGCGACGTCCTCGTGGACAGGATATAGCAAACAGGGTTGGAGAAAGGGGACGAAAAAAAAATGTTCGCTCTTTCTTTTCTCATCCTGAAAGAATCAAGAGCGCATAGAGGTGGCGGAGAAGGGCGCAGAAAGAGGATGAGATGGAGAGAGAGAAAGGGAAGGACAGAGTGAGAGAAGCGAGCTCACGGCGTCGAACATCGCGAGTGTGAAGGATAATTTATCGACTAATTAACGAGGATGTCCTTCATTACGAGTCGAGCAAGAGTCGCGTTCGCTCCTTTACAGCTCTTCCTTTCTTTCTCCCCCCCCTCTCTCTCTCTCTCTCTCTCTCTCTCTCTTTCTACCTGACGCCCGTTTCTTTTGCCATCCCTCTCACTGCCTTACTGTTTCTCTACGACCTACGATGTATTTTGGCATATTTCTCTCTAATTCTTTTTTTATGCTTTTCTCTTCTCACGTCTTTTGTCTCCGTCTTTCTCTTTCCTAGCCATGCGCGCTTCGAGTCGACGCGCTTCGGGCACTGGCATTATTTGGCGCCTGAATATTTACGACCTCACTATATCCTGAGCCCGCTCTTCCTCTCTCGCTGTCCCTAATTCTCTCTCTCTCTCTCTCTCTCTCTCTCTTTTTCTCAGATTTTCACTGAGAAGGACCGCATTACATTACAAAAAAAACCCAAGGGATCCTAGTATGTCTATTGAAACTGTTGAACAAGGTCCAATACAGCGATGTGGACTTACCGATCTTACGACGATTCGAAGTCAGCGTGCCCCAGAATTTACTTCCCAAAAGGCTGATTCCAAATAAAGATACACGGGCGGTCATTCTCGATATATCATACCTTACCAGGATTCGTCTATCGCGGTTTGGGTATGCGGTGACAAAAGAGGCCAAATTGCACTACTACGATGAGGAGGCTCATCATTGATCGGAACATTAATATTTCCGGACAAGGCAACAAGGCAATAATAAACCATGAATGACCTGTTTTACTTTTTTGCCTCATTGAATAATTTGTCCATTCGTTATGCTCAAATCATTAGTTATTCTAATCCCGGTGTTTATGATAATCATTCTTCTGCTCGTAGCTCATCATTGATGAAATTAACGCTCTAATGGTTAGTAGAATCACAACAGATGTATTAGTTTCATCCTAAACAATTGTAAATATCTTTGATGGTGTAAAATATCCAAGGAAATATGGCTTAGGAGGGAAATAGTGTCTTATATAATTAGGATATATTATTAGTGTATTTGCTCCTTGAGCCTAGAATTCCCTTCTTCCATTAACCCTCAAAGTGTGAAGGGGTTTTTGGCACCTTCAAAGTGTGAAGGGAGTCGTTTTCGGCGGCGCGCTACCAACCACACAATTGTTGATGAAAAAATCTGTAAAAATTCATGGTTCATCCTTAGGATGTCCTTCCGACGTACGAAAAAGAATTTTTCGGATATTGTTATTTTTCATATGTTTTTTTTTAAACAAATATAAAGCAATGCGCGGAAAAAAAAACTATAACGGTAATTTGGGCCCGGACACATTCGACCCCCCTTCACACTTTGAGGGTTAAAACTCTCATTCGTCCATTGACAAACGTACTTTATCCTGAATCAGTGATAGATCTGACGATCGCATAATTGCTCGCATTCGTGATCCTTAATACGATAATGTGTGTGCTGCACAATTTTGTAGCAAATACACGTAGAGCAGACCGTTATCATCTGAAGGTTGATACCTACAAAAAAGAATGCTTCGCTCTTGGTGATCTTATAAACGTGGATCATGTTCGGCTCATCGTTTTCACCCATTCGGACCCGTTTAAACCATTAATATCATATGATCGAATGATTGGTTCCGGGAGGAAAACAAATTCGACGCCAATCCCACGATGAAGAGCCGAGCTCACCGAAAGTGCGAAAGGACCCAGCTCGGTAAAAAGTGGTGGCACAGTGCCGGTACCTCCATGCTGGTGATACCCAGTTCGAACTCAAGCTTCTGGTGCTGTTGTCTGGTACCCTGGCTAATGAAGATACAACGAGAGGGTTGCCGCAGGGTTTGGCGCATCGCGTCGACGCACCGACACCCTCGTTCCTCGACGTTTCTACTATCCTCGCGCTGTCCTATTCATGTCTCTACAGGCCCGTACCTTTTGCTCTCTCTCTCTCTCTCTCTGCCTCCCCCTTGCCCGCCTCACACTCGCTGTCCTCCATTCGCTCTTCCTTTCCTTCGGCTTTTACATTTTAGTCAGCTGAGTCTTCTCTGACCGACCTTTCTCAGTCACCCCTGCACTTTTCTTGCAAGACCCTGTTTATCGCCCTGGCGCCTGTGCTCTTGGCTCCCACGGGACCCAAAGTTCCGTTGCATTAGACCCAGACCCTAAGACCCCAGCGACATGTTTCGACAATCAAGGCCGGTGAAGAGGAAGACTATGAAAGTGAGGTTGAGAACAAATAGTATTGAATGACAAGCTCCATCAAGTGAAGGTCGTTATGGCGTCTGGCCGTCGGGGGTGAAGTACGAGAGGAGCGGCCTATGCTTATGCATGGAACAGATGGACTGTTACCAACTTTTAGCTATCAAATAATCGTCATATTAAACGTACGTTTTCGAACTATGTTTCTACATCTATTTGTAAAAATATGAATTTTTAAACACTCGGTGATAACATTAAATGTTTTTATTACTTTGGATAATTATTTTCTGTAACTTTTTGTCGATCGATTAACGCGAGACGGATTGACAACGTCGTAAATCGTGGTAAATGATAATGCCCAGGTTTGCAGAAGTGTCACGAAGTTGGAGACATTGTATTCCACGAAGTTGGTCCCACGTATTCCAATTTGCTGCTTCTCTGCGAAGCATTCTTCCTTCTCGCGTGTTCGATTGAACATGGCGCTCGACCGTCTAAACGCGCTTCTCATCTCCTTCCGTCATGTATGTGAGCGAAACAGATCCTTCATTGAATAGACAGGCTGCGATATGGGCAGCTATTTTGACTGGATTAGTGTTTTGACCCGCAAGAATCTTTGGGCTTTCAGATGAGCTGGTTATATTTTTCATTGTTGTTTTGTGTGGAACCACCTCTGCATCTTTCCGATACGTTATCATTGTTAAGGTCTTCGTAAATGAAGGAAAATTTGTTCTAGACGATGGGGAAATCGAGACACGGATAATTTATAAGGAAAGAGAGGCCGAGCATGAAGGTGGGGCGGAAGAGGGAACCTCGGTGCTCGAGAGATGGCACACACGCTGGCTGCGGTACCGTAAATACCAACCGCAAGACAGGAACGGAGGGTGCGAAAGTTAACCACAAGCGGGCTTGATACGCGCCTTCGTTGTTCGTGGTTTGTTCGTATGCATTACCGGGTTCAGAAAAGTCGAGTTGGAAAACCTCGCCATTACAAGCGTTTTAGGAATGGAGTCAAGTTAGAATCGCTACATCTGATGTTGCTCCCCTTTCAGTAGACACATTGGAACTGAACAATTTCAGAATAAGAGATATCTTTTTCGCTGCCGAATCTCACCAATACTATTATTTTGAGACCGCACGGAGGAACCAGGAAGAATTCGGCGCGATTATATGTTTTATTCAACTTTATTTGAATTTCGAAATGAGAAGAGATAAGCATATATATATATATACTAGCTTTTGCCCGCGGCTTCGCCCGCGTGGATGTCGGAAAATATCCCACGGGAACATACTACCGTGATTAAAAGTACCCCATTTGTTAATCTAGGTAAACAATGTCTTCTCGCACTGCTTATATAGTATCCGAGGAGCAGCGCGCGGATTGATATATGATTGATGGAGGATAAAATCTCTAAAACCTAATAATATAACCTAATAACGGGACGGAAAATTACCTACTTAAATGCCAAATATGAAGGCAACTTTAAAGTGAAAATATTAAATCCTCTTTATACTCTATCCTGTGAGAATTAGAAAAAAATAGTTACGTAAATAATCCCCGTTAACCACCCCCCCCCTAAACCCCTTAATGACAAACTTTATTACATAGGCAAGTATTTGTGTCAAGTTTCAAATAAGATCAAAGAAGATGTTTCAAAGAAGATAAGCCCCGCGATAAAATCCTCCCCTGTAAAAATAACTATCCCTTTTTAACCCGTTAGGGGTCGATTTTCGAAAAACCCTGATACACGTTATTCTTTATTTTTGTTCTCAAGCATATATACTGAGTTTCGAGTTAATCGAACCGCGCGTTAAAATTCTTCCATACAAACTTTGATACCCCCAAATCCCCTCTTAGGGGGTAGTTTAGGAAAAATAAAAGTGACAAAGTTTATAATTTACTTTATAATTTATTTGTGTTAAGTTTTCAAGTATATTAACTCAAGGAATAAGATTTTTCATACAAACTTTCACCCCCAATTTAACTCCCTTAGCGGTTGAATTTCGAAAAATTCTTCCTTATTCCTTGTCTACATTATAAAGGGAACCTTTGTGCAAAATTTCAGCTTTCTAGGTCCAAGGGTTTGGGCTGGGCGTTGATGAGTCAGTCAGTCAGTCAGTCAGGACTTCTCTTTTTATTTATATAAGATATATATATATATATATATATATATATATATATATTTGAAAATGATCCATTGGTGCGTTTTAAACAAATCTTCGCCCAATCCTCAATCCCTTGATACTATCATCGCCAAAATAAAATGATCCTTATTCATTCTACGTAACTGCAAAGGAAACAAAGACAGGTGGACCGGAACAGCAAGGGTAAAGATCGTTGTCTCGGAGCACGTTTCTTTGCATAGCCCATTAAGAGTAGATCATCAACTACATAAAACTGTATATTTTGCTAAAAACCCCAGAAAAATATGGGTCAGTCCAATAAAAAAAAATGTACGGACAAAAACAAGAATATCATCAATTAAAAAGAAATTAACATTCTCTAAATAAACGGGAAATCTTAACAATTGAAAAAATAGTTCAAAAGGCACTAAGAATTTGGAGGGCTCCAACAGTAGAAAAACGATACAGGTATGGAGGATAAGAAAGAGACCTTACAGGATTGCAGGAAAGAATAAGCTCCTTTGCGTTTATTAACGCGGTCCTCTAGTTTCTCGGCTGTTTTTTTACGGCTTTTTCAATAATTTTCTACGGGCAAAGCATCGAAATAATCAATCTCATTGTTTTCGCATAATCTTTATTAACATTTAAATAAGCTTTACAAATTTTTTGAAGTGAAAATATATAATAGAATAAAGGTTATAGTGGCCGACAGGAAGACATCGAGTAAAAGAGGTGCTTGGCGGTGACCAAGATTGCGGCTGTTCTGCTTATCTGAAATCAAAAAACCAAACGGCATTTTAATCTTCATATTTAAGACTAGCGATTGAACTAGAGGGAATTCTAAATTACGAAAATTGACTTTTTTATACACTTTTGAAAATTACATTCTATTTTTTACTCATTTTTTCTTAAGTTTTTCGCTCGTACAAAAAGAAACTATCGAAGCAATCATGATAATCCTAGTTCAATCGCTGGCTTATAACATATTAAAGATGTTGTATAAATTTGAACAAGATCGGTGCAGTAGTTTCTGAAATATCGTGGTCACCGTTTCGAAAAATGGCGTTTCGAGAAAAAAGCGTTTGAAAGTTCGCGCATGTGATTTATACAAAAAATTTCATCTCACCGTCAATCTGCTATGCCTGGACCATACAATAGGCCTTCCTCTTCTTCTTGGATGTCACGCAGAGCTGCTCCGTCTTCCCTTTTCGCGATTCGGGCCTGTTTTACAGCATCACTCGTGCGCCTTTCTGAACGGTCGATCCGAGAGCTATCACGCTGTTGAACATATCCTTTAGCTTGTGGGCCGATTTTCACTCCCATGGTTTCCAAGGTCTTCAGGATAGATTTGAATCCTTCGTTGAAGATTATGACAGCGAGAAACGTGGCGATTTCAACCACTTTTGGCCCAGAATGGAGGTGCTTCGGAGCAAAAGTCCAGATTAACGAATTGAGCGACTCGTTATTATTTTGAGTTTCCGCTCCCAAGCATCTGCTTAACAATTCTTCTTTGGATAAATCCTCATAAATTGGCTTTATAACTTTTTGAACTGCTTCAGAAAGAGGCGCTATATTGTGTTTGAATTGCTCAGCCTCTCCGAGAAGCTCATACCTGCTCCGTTCCAGGGCCGTAACTTGTGAACCACTTCGAATATCGAAACATCTTTTGGCACACATTTTCTACACATGTTGTAGATGTGATTTATGAAGAAAAAAAAATCGATTTTTTCGACCCGAGTGACTAGAGGACTGCCTTAATGAGATCATATTCTTACAGGCCTCTAAAATTAGTCGTTGAAGTATTGTACTACTTCTAATCATCATCGCATATTGGTGACACAACGTAGGTGATCTTGGTTATCATTTTATCATTTTTTTCCATAAGGCAAATTTAGATATTTTACCAATAAGAGTAAGGATATGTGTTTGTTCCGTGGAATGCAAGGCCCCATGAAGTCGATAAAAGAAGGTACGTGCGTGCCTCGCGTGTCGACGAAAAAAAAACATAGGCAGTAATCGAGTGAGCGCAACGTGGTGTCACGCAGTGAAAAATCAGCGGGTGTTAAAGTAGGGCACCCACCCCCCATGGGCGATTCGCTGTCTTTCACGCTGGACCATTAAATGTCCGCGAATAAAACGTATTGTTCCCTCACTCGGTTCGCTTTCACACTCGAACAGCATCTTTATTGTTGGAGGCTCCAGTATTTATGTCCTTCCGTATGCCATACAAGCACTTTATAATGAAGCCAGAATGATGATACATGTTGCTTCGAACACCTCATCGACACGAAAACGAAGCAATTATGTTCCATCTCACATTTTCTGCCCACGATAACTATAAATATTTTTCAAAACTTACAAAGGTCGATGATCAGACTTTTCCCTCAGTGCAGTATTCATTTCCGAAAGAAATTCGAACAATATATCCGTGTTGATACAGGTGATAGAAGTCGAATCCCATTTATATAATAAACACACCTGCTAAATAAATGGATAGGCTTCAGGTGACACGTTTGGTTATCATAAATTTATTTTCCCTTGCAGCTTTTTTAACATAATGTTATTTTATTAATACATTGGCGATGCGTCGCTGGTTGTTAGTGCCTGTATACCACATGTACTGTCAAGCACCTGCAAACCGATACAAGAGGTCACAAGCCTGAGAATCTATTATACATACGAGCACCTTGCTTATGCTGATTCCCCTCCTACCATGGTAATCGAGCAATCGTAATATCTTTCATGCGCTAGTTGGAAAACGAACCGGCTCCCAACAACGCTAAGAAGTTTCACTTCCTTCCCATAAATCCACGCACTTCAGGACTACAAATAATGCCAGCATAGCTGTTTTATCCTACATCACGATATGTCTCAGACCTTGTAAAATATGAGATGGTGTTCACGTAGCGTTCAATTTCAATTAGCAACAAGACTGTATTTCGTTTACGTTTCATGAGCCCCTTAGCTTAAAAAGGTGCAAAAATTGAAGTGACCAGATGAATAAAACCTTCCACCAAAGATGAATGTGAAACACAAGATGTGTGCATCGTGTGAATAGCTTGAAAACTCATGTAGTAAATCGGTCTCTGTTTTGTACATTATTTAAGGCAGTAGTCTGCTTTAGAAGCCGAAAAAAGCGTTTTTTTCAGCAATTTTTTTGAAAGGGAAGGAAATGATTGCGGTAAACGAAATTTTGAGACGATAGTGTATTATATTCAAGCTTTAAAGAACAATTTTTATTATTAAAAAATATTGAAATTTTTCAAAGTTGTAACGATTTTTCTGGGGCGCCTGGAGTCTGCACTTGTGAATCGGTGCCGGTGATGGAGGTCGTGCGATGCATCTGAAACAGTCGAACCAAATTTTTTTTTTGTTTTTATAAGTTCCTTTTCTATATGAACTAAAAAAATACCGAAGAAATGATGAAATTCCAAATTTTTTCGAAGTTTGAAAAAAAATTCACTTTTTTGAAGAAAAAAAATTCACTTTAAATTGCAAAACAAGTAATTTAAATAGTACTTTTGTCCAACTTTTTTAGTTCAAATAGAAGATAATTTAATACTGAAGCTAGATCACTTTGATTTTTTTCGATCGGACATATATTGTTTTTGCTATCGCCGGCACCGTTTTCTAAAACTCGTGAAAATGAAAACTCGAGAAAACGGGCTTTAAAGTTTTCGGTCCAAAAAAATATAAGTTTTTGGATACTTACACTAATTAGACGTTAATCAGCTATCCCCGGGCCATACAATAATCCCTCCTCTTCTTCAAATCGATTTTTTGAAGCCTGTAAAGCAGACTACTGCCTTAAATTATACGATCACGACGCGTGTTGGTAATTGTTTTCATTTCGTTTCTTCGCCATCATGTTCCATTGGAGAGCATACAACGTTATCATTTCGTCGAAGACTAACGCGCATAGTAGTTGTTCGTCAAAAATGTATCTAGAAACGACGAATTGGCAATGAGTTTTCAACGAAGCATTAATATTCAATTATTGCCCAGAAAATGACTCAAACTCGGAAGTTTCATTTTCTTCGAATAAATCGGAGCAACCCTCTTTCCGTGAGGAATAATATAAGAAGTAGGTAATATCATACGGCACGACGGAAAAAGAAAACGAATCGGCAACCCGACGAAGGAAGAAACCTCGTTCACCCTCATTGTTTCACAGTGCTCGTTGCAGTACAGAGCAGAGCCAGAAACTCGACGTAGGTACGGGCAGCTTCTCCGCTTTCTTGCCAATTAATTTCGGTGTATCCATATCCCGAAGGAAACGTTACCTCAAGCGAATAGTATAATACAAGCCAAGAAAGATAGTGATAAAGAAATAGCGCGAAAGTGGAGATAGAGCTAGGGAGTGAGAATGAGAGAATTCTGGCGCTGAGACTATTGCAAAAGGGAATATAGCATCAGTAGAGATGAGACGAGAAAGTGAGGGACGAAACGAGAGATAGAGAGAGAGAGAGAGTTTGTATATGGAAAGAGGAAGAAAGTGGTTGGTTTCGTGAGGGGCTGCGGGGATTGATAGCCACTACCTTTAATGCCGTTTGTATGTAGCTGCGCGCGTAAGCGCCTCGCCTTACAGTAATTAGCTCAACAAACGTGCCACCCTGTCCCATCAATTGCTACCCTACGTTTTCTCACTCTTTCCAGTCGTACGCTCTCACGTCCCCGACTGATCTCTATCCTCCTTCCTTCCTCTCTTGCTCTCTCTCTTTCCTTTCATTCTGTGTCTCTTTTCCTCGCTGTATCCTGAATTAAACATTCGATGCCGCCTGTCTTCTGCGCCATGCACATTGTCGGAATGTAAATATATAAATACACTCACAGGCCGAAAACCAGAATATAAGCCGGGGAGATTGTGTTCGAGAGACTTAGCCCTTTTTGTGTGTAAATTTGGGTGTATTCGCCGTGTGAGTATCATCATTTGAGTGTACAGTGGAACCTTGATAGCTCATGTACCTCCTCTTCCCGTCACGTCAACTATGAAAACCTGTCCACATTCTGGCCTGCTATGAATATGGGTACAGACCGGTCCATGGATGCTGATTAATCGATATGCGAACAAGCAAGTGGACATGCATCATCAAAAGACGGAATACAAAAGCAACAAAACGATACAATTTTCTCAGCAACTGATTCATTCTAATATAAATCACCTCAACTCTGGGTCTAAAATATGATCCAACAAGTGACATGCAAATTTCCTGATAACCATATGAATACATATACCGAAGTATCATTGTATTCATGTATAGCAAAATAATCAAAATAAAAATGGACACATAAGATAGAAAGAAGGACAAGTTTAATTCTCTTTGCTGAAACAGCATAGGCAAAACAAATTTCGCCAAGCGATCGTATTGATAATTGATAACAAGAGGGCATACGCAAATTACGAAACGCAATTGGGGGGGGGGGGGGGTCCGGCCAGGCGTTACTGTCTACGTACATGGGGGGAGGGGTCTGTCAGAACTGCCAGATATAGTAAAATTTCTGCATGTTCAAGTTTTGAATTTAAAACTCGCGCGCATTTTTACGGCGGAAAGTTAACAGCTTTCCATATGAAATATCAGTTGAGGGTGGAAGTCACTGTGCACGAACGTGCACAGTAGCTTTCCCACGTTTCCTAAGCAAATTTTGAAGAAAAAAAAACGTTTTTTTTGTTTTTTATAATTCTTGAAGGTACATATGTTGGCAACATTTTTATTCACAAGTCCGAAAATTGACTGAGTTACAGTCACGTGAGAACAGGTAGCGCGACCGGTTAGTGCCCTCAGTCCCCACAGATGTGGGGACTGTGGGAATCGTTCACTATAGATGAAGTGCAAGCTCTTATTATTTTGTGAAATATAATGAAGATGAAGAACCGTCATATCGCCCGCGAATAGATACTTTAATGTAAGCATTAATATTCTAGAAAAAAAAACATAACGTTATATCAAGGAAAACGGAACGAAAACTTTGAACGCGTTTTTCTCGAAACTACTTTTTTCGACCTTGTCCCAGCGGATAGTCAAAAACTTATCAACTGATTTTCAATTTTTAAAATGTTTGTAATCGCAGTGGCTAAGATTATACGTAGCCGATCTTTCAAATTTTGATAATTGCTATTTTAATGATTGCTTGAATACAAAAAGAGCCTTGAAAATAGAAAAAAATGTTCAAGTTGTCGGCATTTTCTTAAATAAAACCAAAATAAAAAATCAGCTACGCATAACGACAGCTACGTTTGTATATGTATCGATAAATTGTTGACTTTTTATTTACAGTTTACCTTTCATAAAGATATCGATGGGACAATGAGAATTTTTGTTTTTCATCGTCAAATCAAGGCATATATCTCGGTTGATTTTTAATATTTTTTCATAAAAATTCGTATAAAACTAGATAAATATATACTCAATAAACTGAGTATAAACCCGATCATTTTGTAATTCGTTATGTCGACGAAAAAAAAATCGCAATTATTGACGACAAAGCACCCGTTACGTAACGGAATAGAAGGGGAGGTTCCGGCCAGGCGTTACGGTCCTGGTACGTGTGAGGGGGGGGGGGGGGGGGGTAACAATTAGGGAATTTGGCGTTACGTAATTTGTGTACGCTCCCCAAGTTAATGAGCATCCTAAATGAACAGTCTGATGTAAAAAAGCGACCCTGACGTCCTGTTAGGCATATGTCTACCAAAATAACATCCGTGAATATCCCAAGATTTAAAAATCCATTAGTTATAATTGCCACTCATTTGTATAGAATCAATCATCCCTCAAGGTAATCATTAACGAATCAGCATTCCAAGTGCAACTTGGGATACGCCAATAATTGCGATCGAAAATGACTACATGATGCTTTGGAGGCTTATGTGTTACTTACGAGTTAAGACGGAATGACACCTCATCGCGGTCGGTATGGCAGAACAATTATAGATACCCAAAAATCTCTGAAACGGGTCTTCAGATCCCGTCGAAACTTTGCCAAACGACGTCAAATAGATAGACGAACAGCTGTCTGCCCCTCAATTTTTTTCAAATTCAGAAAATTTGCGGGGCATACAGCTGTTCGTCTATCTATTTGACGTCGTTTGGCAAAGTTTCGACGGGATCTGAAGACCCGTTTCAGAGATATTTGGGTATCTATAATTGTTCTACCATACCGACCGCGATGAGGTGTCATTCCGTCTCAATAAGACTACATAAATCAACTTAATCATGAGGGAAAACGATTGAATCGTTCCTCTGTAGATAGAAACTGGACACTGGCTCTCTCGACTTACTGCTGTTTTTCTATCGTTCCCGAGGTAGCCGGTCTATGTGGGGAAAAAATTATGCATGTGTGTGGGTGAAGGAATGAGGTGCGAACATGGACACTGCCGCATTGCCACTAGGTAAAAAAACACGAATGCAAATATTATAATACCTTCACAGAGTTAGCCCTTTCTTTGCCCATTCGGCGCAATATTCTTATGCCCTCCGTATTGTTAAGTATACTTGAGCAAAGTGTGTGTTATTGAAAAACGGTGGTGCCTCCGTAGAACGTCGCAAGGTTCTATACCGGTATACACGTACTCGGCCCGTCGTGGCTGCGGTGTTCCGAGTCGTGGAGTTGGTTCCCTTTTCTCGTTTTCAATCCTTAATTCACTTACCTTCGTTTTCCATCTTGTTCTCATTGCTAGCTGGAATGTGGGTAAACGCGCAAACGGTTTACACATTTTCAGCATCGAATGGCGTTTAGCTGACCTAGCTCCGCGTCTTCATGATCTTACCTGTTTTTTTTTACCATCCATGTTTCCTTTCCAACTAGTTTTCACATCTCGCCAGATTATCTCGCCGTATCTTGCTGTTTTCCGCCAACTTCTCTCACTTTACAATAATCTTCTAGCCTCGCTTATCACACACCTGTAGGTTCGTCTTTCTCAACCAGTGACAAACCCAAACAAACCTCTGAAACTTGCATGCTATGTTTGCTGTGCATATTTAAACATGTGCATGTATCAGTATTACCGTTCGTGCGCTAGATGAAACAAATTATGTGATATCATGTAGCGCAAATGCTGAGCTGCGTCCTGAATCATCATGCAACTTCGATCTGTCTTAATATTGTTCTACCAAATCCAACGATGCCATCGCTAAAACAGCCCGTCTCCCTAGAGGTCTGAAGACACATGAATGAAACCTCATTCCATGAGGACGACCTTGAGCAACCCCATTTTTATTTAATCATAAAAATGACTACGAAGATTTTCAGAAACCCCTTATCTTTATTTTGGAATCACTAACCTTCGAGCTCCGTAAATAAATCTGCTATAAAGGCACTATGGAGGAATTTGATGAAGACCCCCAACACATTATGTCAACGGTTTGAAACGAGAAAGTCAGTCGATATCAGCCATAGCAGAGCAGGGATACTTAAGCAGCTGAAGGAGTTTCCAATAATGACTTTTAGGGATTATTACACTCGGCGGAATATTTAGTAAATACTTTTAGCATTCGGTAAATCTACTCCGTGAGTTCTTGCTCGAGGCGTGTACACGTGAAAGAGCGTGCCAGCACGTATTATATTCTAGCTGGCGACGTCACGATCACCGGTATCTCTGCCTCTCTTTCTCTCTCAATGTTTCGCGATGGCACTGATGGTCTTGGTACGATTCCGGAGAGTCTTTCTCATATATACTCTCGGTGTCCACCACTGCCTGACCGAAGCATATTGCGTTTTCTCGTATTTACGATTGAAACAAATCAAACGTTATCAAGCATTCCAGGATGGCGATAAAGAACACAGGGGGACGTCTCGGTATTCGCGAGATTCCCCGTAGCGGACGTCATCACCGGACAATCTTCTCTCAACGGGCTTTTTTCCATCGATCCTTCTTTTCGTTGTATTATAGGATCGTTCAATGGACAGAATACACGCTGTGCAGGGGATAAAACTGCTCGAGAGGTAGTGACTGTTCTCACCCAAAATTCGGTCGCCAGTTGATCGCTTGACATCCCCGAAATTCTTAAGCAATGGAAAAAGTATCAATCATCAAACAGTGGTATCGTAGTTTAAGGGGCTATACCAGTATGAACGCTGAAAATTTGGGTGATTTTCGGGAATTTTTTGGAAGAAAAGTACTCAATGAAATTTTTCGGAAAATTAGGAATATATTTGGCTATATTTGACCTCTAATGCATAATTTTTCCACAGAAAAATATTGAGATCCAAGCGACTTATGCGCTGCCTTCGGAGGCGCCAAAAAAAAGTTCCTCCACTGCTGACATGATTCCGGCCGATTGAGTAGCTAAAACCGAAAAAGGAAAAAATGGTAAACTGGAAGGTATTTCCTGTACAATGACGTAAGATTTTCGAAAAATATCAAAATCTAATAAAATGGCGTAGTTATGAAAAAAAAGTATGTTTCTTGCCTATAAAATGGTCGTTTTTTTCAATGCCAAATCGCCAATTTTCATCCAATCAAAAATATCCTCAGTTTAAATTTCAAGTCAATCGGATAATTGTTCTTTGAGTTACAATGTCAGCTAATTTAAAATATCTCATTTCGAGAAAAACGCGTTTACAGATTTAACTTTCGATTTTTGCAAGATAAAATTATATTGATATAAATTATATAAATATAGATAATGATATTCTTGAAAGTATAAACTGTCGAAAAAGGCGAAAAAAATCGATTTTTTTAAAGTGTCACACTGGTATAGCCCCTCAAAAACGCATGTATTAAAAAAAAGATTATAATCTCGAGCCGATTACTGTTCACATTATTCTATCAATTTTTCCACTCAACCCTTCATAAAGCTCTATAGAGCTAGTTATCAGTTAATGCGAACTTTTGATGGCTGAACTGCGTAAGGGGCATTAACAATGTTATCGAATGGTTAGGCTTAAATTCCGTGGTTACCTTTATACTATAAGGAACAATGGTCTTTCCCGGCTGATGGCTATTGACCCTTTTTCCCTTTCATCTCGGCGGCTCTTGTCATGATATAAAGTATAGACAATCCAAGAATATAGACAATGAAATATGAAAAATGTGGCCTGTTAAAGCGATAGAACCAAAACAAGTTGTCTTTCAAGTCTGGCTGTTTCGATTTCTCCACGTCGTAACATTAATTGCTTATAATTATATTATCTAATGACCGCCCATGTTTCGGAAAATGGTATCTCGCAGTATAAAGCTACCACCTTTGTAACAATTATCTACATTATAATTGTTGGAAATATTTTTTTGAACATTTGTACCATGACTTATGCTATTGGAGAAATATAATATTACATTTTATCATGAAATTGTCCTTATTTTAATGATAATTCCATCACCGACAAACATACTGATTTATTCAATAAAAGTAACAATAAGGTTTTTGCATGCATCATTGTGCTCACAATGTCATCGTTCAAGACGGAGAACGTCATTCTGTAAGCAACACCATTGCTCAATAAACATCGTGAGTTATAGCAGTTCGTGCTTACGTTCAACTAATTGCCTTTTTCAAAGGTATTTGCGGCATACATAATGATTAACGGGCGAAACTCGATGGACTCGGAGAGATTTCAGATAATTCTATTCGCCTTGCGAGAAGCAAGGATATAGTTATGCCGCCAACGACGATGCACTGCGACGATGTTGCACGTCGGGGCTTAGCGTAAAAAGAGAGAGGAATGGGGAGAGAGTGCGCAGAAGAGAGAGGGAGAAAGTGAGGCGGGGAGGGAAACAGGAGGGAAGAGTCAAGCACGGTCAGCAGATGAGAAACAGAACGGCGAGAGTAGAAAACGAGGCTCTTCTCGTGGTGAAGGAGAGGAATCCCCAAAACGCCGGGACTCCCGCGTCCCCTTATAAATCCATCTTTTTTGTTGCCTGCCTGCCTCGAAGTCTTCGCGAGGCGAGAGCGTTGGGATCTTTCGTCCCAGAGTGATTTAGGAGCATCGTTGCGTGTATCACACCGGTCTGCGCGCGGGTACGTCCTCTCTTTTGCTTACGCTCTTTTTCCTCTCTCTCTCTCTCTCTCTCTCTCTCTCTCTTTCTCTCTCTCTCTCACTCTCTCTCCTCTCTCTCGCGCTCTCGTATGCTTAACTCTTTACGTCCTTTATACCACAAAGTATATACTTCTGTTTTATACCTACTGTACCGCCATCTGATGTCCTGCCGGTCTGGAGATTCGCTCGCTTTTGCTGCTTGGTTCGCGGTGCTGTATCCCACCATTCAACGAACTATTCTTGGCTGTATCGTGGGTGAGCTATTAGTTACCATGGTTATTTATTCTCCTGTTTCTCCCTTTCTCTCCTTCGTTATGAATCCGCTCTACCTCACGTCTCGTATGATTCTGTCTTTTTCTGAATGGCCCGATTGAAAAAGACTTTGATAACAGGTTATTCGAAATGTAAGAAAGCTGCCCAGAAGGGTTGCAGATTGGCGATCCTTTTCTTCGAGACAACATCTTCATAGCGATGAAAAATTATTTCCCGATTTTCCGATGGTATTTTTCTCTGTCATAAGACGCCGCAGCGTCTTGACCAAGTAATAAAAACAGAAGAAGGTTTACCACACTGATTTCGACCTTACTGACGAACAAGCCGCGTACTCTTTATACACTAAGATGAAATTTGATCTGTCACTTTTGAACTTTGAATCGACGCCACGCGAAATCGCGGGGACGAATCGACAATCTGATGACGCTTACCAAGTGTAATATGATTGTTCTCTGTTGTTTGTTTCGGGTTGTTTTTCGATCCATCCACATATCCCGAGATCTCATAATCTTCGGCAAATTTCCGAGCGATTTTTTTCCCCAAAAAAGTGGGTCCACAATCGTGGTTTAGTTGAATCGAATGAAGTCAATTCGTCATGTCGTAAACATAGTACATACGCCCTTTTTAGAGTTGATTAACCAAAAGTTTAACATCCCAAAGAGTGACGCGTTTCATACTCGTCTCGCGCAGCTCGACGGCTGACTGCTATCTTGCCTGCTAAATATACATATAATATAATAGATTACAGAGTGAGGCGTTTTCACAGCTCTAATCTTGTCATGGTAAGAGCGTGAAGAAAACGGCCCTTTAGAGAGCCAAAAATAAATTTGTCAATGGTTCTTCGTGTCTCATATTCAAACCTGAAAAAAATCATCGCGATTGGGAATAGAACGGCAAGCAGTACATTGAACTCTTACTTTACCCTCAAAAGAATAAAATGGCAAAGCATGGAATCGGCTTGCATGCAACATAGGTACGGAAAAATGTATATTCTCAGGTGTGAAAAGTCTATTTGGCGTCCGTTTTCAGAAATTGAACCAATTTTCAGGTAATAAAAAGTGCGAGCAATGAAAATAAACGTTTAATTGTTTTAACACCATGAAAAACATATACCCATATGTATCGAGGTGCTAAAATGTAAATCCATAATTTTGGCTTCGCAGTCTCTAAAGGTATAAAATATTGATCGTTTTTAGTTAATGTAAGACATATACATCTTGCCTAATTATATGAGCATTTTCTTGTCGGTCTCATAGTAAATAAAAACAATCAACATTTGATATCTTTAGAGACTGCGACACTGAAAAGGTGGATTTCCTTTTAGCGATCGGAGATACTGGAAACCTCAAATTTCTAGATATCAAGGAACGAGTCGATGAGTTATTCTCACATCAACCAAAGGCAATTAAAAATGTATATCTCTACGGATATACATTTTTCATTACCTTCAGCTTATGTGAGAAAAGTTCATGAATTGGCTGCTGTATACAGAGAAATATAAATTTTTCAATGTCTCCAATGGCTGCAAACAAATCTATGTTCTTCGCTTTGCAGTCTCTGAAGATATAAAATGTTAAGGCGGTAGTCTGGTCTAGAAATTTGACAAAATCGATTTTTTTTCTTCGTTTTATTATCCCTTAGACCTTTCTTAATACGCTTGTGAAAACCGTTTATCGATATTTCAAAAATTAGCAGAGTAATAGAAATTATAAGCAAGCCGCGCGAATACCTCATCTAACGGTATCAAAACTTTGGACGCGTTTATCTCAGAACTGTGTTTTTCAAATCGGCGCCCACGATATCTCGATAACTAATTGACCGATCGAGCTCAAATTTTGCACATACCTTCGGTAGCCTCTTTCTGAGGACTGGTAGCAGAATTGAGTCGAACAATAATTTTGCCCGCGTTTTATAACTCGTCGAATACCCGAAAATGTATGAAATATCGTTAATCAAAGTTTAACAGGCCGCCATTTTGTAACGAAATTTGTTTAAGTACTAATTCTGCTACCAGTGCTGAGAATACTCATACAGATTGAGAATATTTTTTTTTTTCAGATGCATACAACATCACCCAGAGTGGGCGCCGATTGAGGCAGTTTTCGGCGGACCATGTTGTAAAAAAATAAAAAACTACTTGAAAATATTTAAAATATTTTTTTTTTAATGTAGATACATTCTCAAAGGAACAATAAATACATATGTAAAATTTCATCACCACAACTTCAACGGTTTAAAACTTATT
This sequence comes from Ophion ellenae, assembly GCA_963210295.1. NCBI lineage: Eukaryota > Metazoa > Arthropoda > Insecta > Hymenoptera > Ichneumonidae > Ophion > Ophion ellenae. The sequence continues at coordinate 2,005,904 of OY723391.1, forward strand.
CCAACCCAAAAATGACGTAAAAAATCTTGCTCTAGACCAGACTACTGCCTTAATGTAAGACAAACAATAAAATGCTCATATAATTCGACACTGGAAAGCCAAAAACATGGATTTCTTCGCAGCGATCGGAAACATCGAAAACTTCAAATTTCTAGATATAGAGAAGACAGTCCATTATTTTTTCTCACATCAACCAGAGGCGAAAAAAATTCTGGTTCCATGGATATACATTTTTTATTGCTATTGGCTGATGTGAGAAAAATTGAACAATTCCTCCTGTATATATCGAAATATAAACTGTTCAATGTATCCGGTCGCTGTGGAGAAATGCAATCGGAGTCTTGGTTTTGGCATTAGAGTCTTTAAAGATATGAAATGTAGATTGTTTTCAGTTTAAAGGTAAAAATATGTATTTGTCTTACAGCATTAAAAACAATCAACATTTTACATCTTTAGAGACTGCGACACCAAAGCTATGGATTTCTTCACTGTGATTGGAGGCACTGAAAACTTCCAATTTCTAGATATTGAGGGGATAGTCCATGAATTTTCCTCACATCAACCAAAGGCAATTAAAAATGTATATCTCTGCGGATATACATTTTTTATTGCCTTCATTGATGTAAGAAACGGTCATGATTGGCCCCTGTATACCGAGAAATAAAAATATGTTGAATGCCTCCGATCACTGTGAAGAAATCAATATTTTTCGCTTCGCAGTCTCTAAAGAAATAAAATGTTGATTGCGTTTAGTTAAGGTGAGACAAATAATGGAATGTTTATGTCAGTAGGCACTGGCAAGCCAAAAATATGTATTTGTTTTACATTAACTAAAAGCAGTGAACATTTCATATCTTTGGAGCCTGCGAAGCCAAAATTATCTACTTCTTCGCTGCAATCGGAGACATCAAAAACCTTAAACTTCTAGATGTAGAGAAACGAGTCTATGAATGTTTGTCACATCAATCGAAGGCAATGCAAAAATTATATTTTCATGGATGTACATTTTTAATTGCCTCCATTTGATGTGCGATGAATTTAAGAATGCGCTTCTCTATACCGAGTCAATGTCTCCGATCGTTGCAAAGAAATCCATCTTTTTGGCTTTGCAGTCTCTGGAGATGTAAAATGTTGATTGTTTTTAGTCGAAAAGCAAAAATATGTATTTTTCTTACAGTAACTGAAAACAATCGACATTGAATTCGACAGTAATGGTTTAATTCAATTGTTTACTTACAGTAATTTAAAAAAATCAACAGTGAATTTGAAATTCACTTGTCTTTGGACTGGAGCAAAGGAAATAAGAATTCTTTCCCTTCCAAAAAGATATGAAAATCTTTTTGAAAACTTTTAATAAGTAGAAAATGCACGCCAAGTAATCAAAAAATTCCCTCGAAAACATTATCGCTTGTTTTGACTTGTGAATACATTCTGATTTACCGTATAATTATTTTTCATTTTCATTCAAGCAATAGTTTTAATCTCTTTTTCAAATAAAAAAAATGTATAAAAAAAAGTAAGATAACATTTTTTTAACTAGCCAAGCCAGTTTACTAGAAATGTTGTACACAAAACTGTTAAACTTCAGGAATAGTATTTTTCCAAATATTTCATTTTTATTGAAAAGACTTATATTACTCTTGTAACATAAAATTGATATGAGCATTATATAACAGTACAACGTATTTACCGTAAACCGGGGTAACTGGGATGGGGGGTACAACTTTGGGACATCGCGTAAGATTCGACTTTTCGTTTCACACCAACACGTGATTGCGCGCCTTATGAATTGGCGCGCAATCTCCGTTACTGCCATACGCTGGTATGTGCTGGTTAACTACGCGGCAAATATTTAAAGCTGTAGTTGTACTGACGTGTTCCAAAGTTACCCCGGTTTACGGTAGGGGGAAGTCCCTTAGTGGCGGACACCTAAGCTTTTCGGACAATAAACAAAAACTGCTTCGAAAAATGTAATTTTTTTTTGGAAATAATTACGTCAACAAAGTTTAAAACCAAAGTAAATCAACAAAAATGCAACCTCTGCATAAATGAAATTGAAAACTTCGTTCAAACTTTGGTACAAAAAATTGCCATCACTGCAAGTGGCACCTAGGACCGGACAGACTCAACTTCGAGCCCCCAGCGCCGGACATCTTCAGAAGATTGTGCATCATTCGCATACGTAAGTTTTCGAACATTTAGGGATGTCTGCAAATTATTCATCAGCCTATCCACGGCAGCTGGCGCACTGCACCCAGGCTTTTTTGTGGTCCTCCAGGCATCCTACGCAAGTAGTTTTTATATTCGATATTTGAGTTGACAGTTGCTTTTCCTTCGCTTTAGCTCCACCTTTTCCTTTGGCCTTTACGCCATTGGTTCTTTTTTTCATTTTCTTCTATCGTTGTTTCAAACTTGTTTCCAATTATTTTCTGTTTGTCCTTAACGTTCTTTTGATTCTCTTTTTTTCGACAACAATTTTGCACGGTGATGAAGTCAGAATTTCACTTCTTTCGGTTGTTCTCTTCCTAGCAACTAATCGTTTTTTTTGCAGCATCTGGCAATGGCACCACATTATGGAGAATCTGCACAACACCTGGAGCAAAGCTAGTCCACGGATTAATAACGATGTTTTGTCATGTAGAGTGCTTTTCGGAACGTCATAGCGCAGCGAAGCTTCTCTCAAACTCGGTTAGCAATTTTTTTGGTCCATTGTCCTTTCTTTTTCTTCTCTTCCATTTTGATTTCGCTGCGTTCTTTTATCCTGTAAAACAACATACAACAGTTATAATCAAAAATATAAATGCTTACGAGAAAAAAAACAGCATGTTTACTGTCCGGCGTTAGGGGACCACTTTGTGTCCGGTACCAGGGGACAGAGAATCCCCAAAATTACGCGTTTTATACCAAAACCCCTTGGGAATCCAAGAAAAACATTAACAAACTTCGAATATTAATGGAACACGACGTATAATAACCATTGACATAAACACTTAAACACAGAAACTTAGCAGTAAAAGTCACCTCGATCTTACCCGACGCAGTGTATTCCCGCCAAACGCAGCAATCAATCGCTCCCACTTTGGCCTCGCGCGTCAGTGGCGAATCGCGTCCCCCGATTGTATATCGCCACGCTCCCCCGCACCCCTTTCGTGGGTTTTTTACGCGAACGCACTGCGACATTGTCGTGGTAGCACGCTTGTCCGACACTAGGTGCCGTCTGGCGTTACGGAACTTCCCCCTCCCGCACAAGTACACTGGGAATGCTGTGCAACGACTTGGCGTGCATGGTTCAGAAAAAAAGCTCGGTGAAGGATCTTGTCCTCTCCACGGCTCAACTGTCAAGTCAAAAAAATATTTCATTGCCCCATTTCGTTGCCCAAACACACAGATATATCGATGTTACCCTATCCGAATCATGGTAGCATAAGAGACAGTAGATTCTATGGATAATAAGCCCAGCGGTTGGTGCCGCACTTAAGGGTCCACTTTGAAAATTTCAAAAAATCGAAAGCAAGCAAGACTTGAAGAAATCGACGATGATGAGCAATCAGAAGGGATTTTGTACGGTGCAGGAATTGCCGATTGAGTTTAGGTAAGAGTTTTTCATAGTATAAACTTCAAACGCGTTTTTTCTCGAAACAACGTTTTCAAAATCTAGCTCCATCGTATCTCTAAAACTAATAAACCGATTCTCTTGAAATTTGAACCACATTCGCAACAAGATTCGCAACAAGATGACCTTCGATGGTTTTAAAATTTTGATTTTTACTCTTTTCTTTTTGCGAAAAAACGCGCTTTCTTTTACATTTTCGTTTTTCATCTGCAATTTTTTTATTTTTTGATAAAACTTTATATCGGAGGGTCATTTTGTAGTTTTTGCCATACCGAATCTCATGGATTTTTTTTGTTTCAGACAAACCGTTGCCGTGTTGTGATGGAGCTACCTAGCCCACCTATTTTTGAGGCGTTACGTTAAACTATAGTTTTTGTACTTGAACATGAATAAAATTGAATAAATTTTTTTTAATGTTTTTCAAGACTTCATTTATCAGGCCCAACAACTTTTATATTCATATATTTTATAAAATCCTTTTAAAAAATCGCAAAAATAGCCTTTTTCGTGGCTGCAAAGTGGACTGGCCCGTTAAAATTAAAAATAATATACGTACTGTCGCATTACTCATTTTTCCAGGCGGTAGGAACGAAAATTTTTATTTCTTCCCAAGCTTTTTTTCTTAACCATGCACGCCAAGTCGTTGCACAGAATTCCCAGTGTACGGTACATACGTTGTACTGTTATATAATGGTGATATCAATTTTATGTTATAATAGCAATATCATTGTTTTCAATGAAAATAAAATATTTGGAAACATATTATTCCTAAGGTTTAACAGTTTTGTGGACAACATTTCTAGTAAACCGGCTTGGCTAGTTTAAATAATGTAATCTCACTTTTTTATACATTTGATTTATTTCAAAACTAGATTAAACTTATTGCTTGAATTGAAATAAAAAATAATTATAAGGTAAATCAGAATGTTTTTATAAGCAAAAATAAGGGATAATGTTTTTAAGGGGATTTTCATTACTTGGTGTTAATTTTTTACTTTGTTAAAGTTTTTAACTATTTACCGTAATGTAACATGTATTCAAAGGTCAATTAACGCAAGAACCCGTAAACCATTTTCCAACGAGAATTTATTCAATCGATTTAACTGGCAGGATCATAAGATTTTTGCAACCAAGCCATGCTCCTCTTTCGAAGACATAACTCATGTGATAGGGTCAATGAAGACATTTTGATCGTCAAGACTCGGGATACAGAAGTTAGGAGACCCAAGATCTTGACCACACAAATCATGGTCGCACAACAAGTTCATTAAACTTCATGTCCGGCGTTGGGGGATTGAATGATGAACATCGAAATATCGAAAACTTTTGAAGGGTTACTTTCAGAGCAATAAGAATAGTAAAACGTTTCAAGTTTAACGAAGCTTTAGTACGGCGGGGAAACTCTCGATGAAGTTCCGCCACATCCTGTGATATAGAGTACCGAATTATATACATATTGTATGTTTATGCGAATATCCGTATACCTGTAGGGAAGCTCTGAAAGGCGTCGTGCCGGTATGGCGGAAAGAGCATCTCGTTTCTCGGTGCATATATACTGAAAGGAAAGAGAGGAGAGAGAGAGAGAGAGAAAGGGTAGCGAAAAAAACGACTGAGAGAAGCGGTCCCCAAGTCCTAAGGAAAGGTCCTTCGTCTCCAAAGGCGATAAAGAGCTGGATACGCCGTGAGTAGAGTAAAGCCACGGCAAGTTTCCGTGCGACTCCTTGACTGAGATCGAACAGATTCCCGAAGAGTCCCGCACCATTCTCGTAAAACGCAAGCTTCTCGTCGCTATTCGCGTTCCGTGGTCCTCCCCGATTCACAGAGATGCCGAAGATTCTCGTCTCTGAAGCTGGAGCTTGAGAAAGAACAATCGCGCACGCTGCTTCGTGGCTGCTACAACGCAACTTCCATGCAATTCCCACTGATTGAAGAAGCTGGGTCCACGCGCGGCCCTTTCGTTCTTCCGTGCTCGGCGACCGATCCTAATGTATGCACGTTCCGATTCCGAGGGACGATTCGAAGTGCGATACCCGGAGAGCGGCCAGAGCTTTCCTTCTCTTTCTTATCGTTTCTCTACCGTTAACCCTCTTGCACTCCACCCTTTCTTGCCATTATTTTTTTTTCTCTTCCGTCCTGCTGTCCCCCAAAACTATACCATCTCTTTCTTTCCGTCGGACCACATTCTCCGCAACTCCCTTTCTCTCCCGCTCTACTTGGCCACCTTCATTTGCATCGGAGTTAGGTCATTCCTGGGGTAAAGAATGTGTCGCCAGTAGATCTTTTCTTCTCGCACGCGCACGCGCATTTCTACGAAAACACGCCTGCCCCGTACAAACGACCTGATACAATCTCATGCAACCTATGGTGATTCTCGCCGTCTGCCTGATTTCTCGAAGATAATTTCGCGTAACTCCCGGCGACGATTTAGAGCGCTGATATTCTATTGGCAACATCCATCGGGCTGGCTGTTTCGAGTGAATTCATATATCGGCAACTTTCTACCTACACATTTTAGACAATCAACCGCGCCTGCTCAACCATGGTTGGACTATGCGTGAAATCAGAATTATATTGACAAATTATATTCGAATATAAGCATGTGAAGATATCGCGTTGCACGTTAGTCATTCTTCATTGCGCAAGTTTGATCAGCATTGCCTTCATCTTTATTGAGGCTTTAACGAACAGGTGCCGCGTCCCACCTCAGTTGCAGGTTGAAGCTTGACCGCCAGTGTTTGTTCAAAACTGCGTATGAAAAGTCAGCGAAGAGTCTCAACACCAGGTCAAAAAGGCAAATTCAAGAAGCAATCATTTAATACGACTTTACCTCGTTGAAATACATACACGGATTGGGCCAAAAACTTTATTTCGCGATCAGTTCAATGATGATCTTTTCATTTTTGCTCAGGTACGACATCGTCTAGTGCCGCAATGACGAACATGTGTCGAAACGGTAGCCTGATCGAAGTTAAAGTGCAAAATACAATGAACACTGTGCAGAAGCTGGAATTATGTCACCACCGCAGAAACTAAAGCACGAGACAGGAACATTCCATTTGCTGCAAATATGCAAATCAGTACAGACTGGGAAAAAACGTAGTGTGTGATAGGATAGTCGAATATACACTAGAAGAGGTTTATGGTTGTGCATCGTCGTGGTTTTCTCAGAGCAAAGTTGTCACGATCTCGTGTGGATACCACCCGGAGTTCTCCAGAGTCGGGAGCTACATGAAACAGAAAGATATATAATACGTACTGTTATCATATTGGGAGGGTGCAAATATTCGATGAGCTCAGTAAGTACGGTGCGGATCTACGGAAGTTGATACAAACTTCACCACCCTCATAAGGGTTGCGTTCTTAAGCCCTCTTTAGCATACAGTTTTCTTCTTCCTCCTCTGTCTTTCACCGCTTACAGCCCGTGGACATAAGCTCGCAGGAGAGCCTCGGACGGTAAGTATTTTGCTGTAAACTAGACCCGACTAGAAATTTTGCTACGGGGCAGCCCAGGGCCGGATCCGGCATGCCGTATTCCGTACCACGGCACGGTGCCGGCCGCCGCATCAGGGTTTTGCCGCACGTGAAACGCTTATTTACATCCGTCCCTGACGTGGATGCCGGTTACGAACCTGATCAGTATACCTTTTTAGGCCCAGATCCGGCTGCCGTATCTACGCCTGAAATAAAAAGTTACAAAACCCAAAAAAAATCATAAAAATATCTGGTAGTATTTTTTGTTTCCATATGCTTTATTTACGTTCTTGCCTATATGATAATTGGATTAAAACGTACCATGCCTCATTAAGGGAGCTTTCCAGTGTAACAGCCCGAAAAATCGCTGTTTTTCGCGATTTTTTTTTTTTAAAGAAAAAATAATCTAATCGGTCTGGTTTTTTTTGTATATTAATTGGGTATTGAAGAATACAAAACAATTTTTTAAAGATCGATTTATTTATTAATTAATATCTATAAAAATGATGAAACAATTGTTGCAGAAAATGCACTTGGATGTGGTGTCCACGTTGGGGGTCACAATTTTGATCTGAAACAAAAAACACAAAAAGATTATTGATCGGTATATAATTGGCTTTCGTGCTATGGAGGCTTTTTTTTTTTTTGCAAAAATGGCGCCGGTTTGAACAAAAAGTATCGATTTTAGCATTTTTTTTGGCAGTTTTTTTACAAAAAAATAGGAAGATGTCAAAAAAAAAGCTTCCATAGCACGATAAACAATGACGTTAAGAATATTGTGTAAAAAATTCAACTCGATAGCTTTAAAACTCTGCCCTCCAAGTTGGACACCGTTTTGAAAAATGCTGTTTCGAGAAAAACGCGTTCAAAGTTTCAAGCAGCTGTAGCGCTCCGTTGCCTTCTTCCAAGAAATGCTGTACAGTAACCGAAATAATCTGAATTTCGGCATGAAAATTTCAGGGAATATTCGGAAGAGTGTATACTATTCGATAAAGCAAAAAAAAAATAATCGATTTTTTGAAAATTTCACACTGGAAAGCTCCCTTAAAATGTTTACCTACCCTCGGGATTTGAACATACATCTTCTATTTTTAGAGCCAAGCATGCTACCTATTTAGCCGTTCTAACACTTGTGTACACTTTCTTTTTCTCCGTGCCGATTTTTATCAGCCCTTGGTCAGGTAACCATGCCAGAGCCATGTGAGTGTCGCATTACGGGTCGCCTGATGTGGGCCTGATTAACACTGCCTTCTCACATCAGTATCTGGGAACTACTGATCCGGTAGACATATGGCGCAGATCAGGCACGCACTTCGAAGTATACGCCTGAGCTACACCGGATATCCACCGGATCTGTACATGCCGTGTACCAGCCCGAGAAGGGCAAAGTGTTCAGGGTCAAGTCAGGCAATCTGTAACGGCGCCCTAACACATGGCCCTTGCTAGATTGCCTGATTCAGGCCGGATCGGTTTGTCTTCATTACGCCCGTTCTTTGGATTCACTGATCCAGTGGATATCCGGCACAGATCAGGCGGGGATCTTCTCGTCGGGGACCATCACCATCCTCCAGCATCCTTCTTATTACTTCGTCTTTGTACTCTCCTTCAACTGTATCCTCGTCTTCGGTTCTCAGACCGTCCGCGCAAAAAGTCCACATTGCGCTCCATTAACATTGCCGAGCAGTCATTATAATGTGTACCAGGTAATAGGCCATTATATGGTAGTGCATAAACTTTCGTCATTATCGTCCGCTGATATCCTCCTGTGTACGTATTACCAGTATACGTACGCTAAAATACAGTACTGGACAAAAACAAGTACGCACCGTTCAAAATTCAATATTGGTGCTATTATACTTACGAAAATATTCAATGGAGTACTTCCACAGCTGTTTCAATGATACTTTATACGTTCACGTTTACATTTTCACTGAAACATAAAAAATATTCGAAAGCTAAACGAAAACCATTTTTACACGAAGGATGCCAATTTTAGGCTGGACAAAAAAAACTGCGCACCCAAAAAAAATAGAAAATATGTCATCACATCGCGCATCCAATATTTTATGTGACCACCTTTTGCTTCGATAACAGCCTGTAAACGCCGAGGCACACTTTCTACAAGATTGTGAATTTGCTGTTCGTCGAGATTGTCCCCGGTCTCCCGCAAAGCATCGGAAAGCTTTTCTTTGTTTGTTTCGTCGCCCTTATTAACATTTTGGCCCAAAATAGACCACAGATTTTCTATAGGATTTAGATCTGGCGATTGTGCTGGCCAATCCAAAAGTTTGGTCTGCGATGAACGGAAAAAAACCAATGTTTTTCGAGCCGTATGTTTAGGATCGTTGTCTTGTTGAAAGATGAATTCACCCTGCTGACCGATCTTCAGCAGTGATTCCTCCAGATTTTCGTTTATGATATCAATGTAAACATCGGCAGTCATAATACCGTTCATTGGAACGAAATTTCCCACTCCTGACCACGCAAAACACTACCCCCTCCGTGTTTGACGGTCTTTTGAATATTTTTTTCAAAAAGCTGTTCTCCCGGCTTCATCAAAACGCGTGATCGTCGTTTATGCTCGAATAAGTCAAACTTGCTCTCGTCACTCCAAACAACTTTTTTCCGAAACGAAACCGGCTTATTCACGTATTTTTTTTTTGCAAACTCGAGGCGCTTGATTTTATTTGCTTTGCCAATCAGAGGGCGACGTTGTGCAAAACTATTTTTTAAGCCTGCCAGTCGAAGTCTTCTACGGACTGTTCGGTCGGAAATGTTCAGGCCTGCATTTTCGAGAATTACACGGCTAGAAATCGTCGGATTTTTCTTTACCTCCCTGGCAGTTCTGCGATCGTCCAATGCAGTTGTTTTTCCTTTTCTACCTTGTCCATTTTTATCACCGACTATACCTAATTCCTTGAACTTCTCGCATATTTTTCTCACTGCACCTTCACCTATGTCATATTTTCGACCAAGTTCCCTTTTAGAAATACCTTTTTTTGGTCTTTAATTACGTTCTCGCACTTGAATTGCAATTTTCGGCATCGCGGATTTGTTGCTACCGTACTCGAACACAAAAAATCGATAACTAGCCGAAAAATCGTCAAATCTATATGTTTACAATCCGTTTGTCTTCCTAAGCTTCGTTGCGAGAAAATCGCTTTGTTGTCACTGATAAGAATATATAAACCTTGGGTGCGTACTTTTTTGTCCAGCATATAACAGACACTTTCGCGCTGAAATCGTTCTCTTTCTGGTTTCGAATATTTGTAACATTGTTTCAACGGCAGCGTGAACTTTTGTCATGACTGCTCAAGGTCTGGTTTATTGATGATAGTTGAAATGAGTATAGCACATAAATGGAAATTGAACGGTGCGTACTGTTTTTTGTCCTGTACTGTACGTTATGCCTATACATTTAATGTATCAACTTTAGTTACCTTGGATATAGCGTATGTATGGCCGCTGGCAGAGTGGCGTAGTAGACACGTCGTCGCGGCAAAGGTGCCCGCGAGGATCGAACCGACAACATTCCCCCAGGCAGGTACGACCGATCCTCAGCGCCCAAGAAGTCTGATATACACCCATCAAACGAAAGGCCACGCTACGATATCAACACACTATATGCCCTACCATCCGTTCTCTCTCTCTCTCTCTCTCTCTCTCTCTCTCTCTCTCTCTCCCCCCCCTCCCTCACACACACACGCGCGCGGAAACACACGGGACTGAAATCCCGCGAGGCAAAACTGATATACAAACTACCACAACGATCTAGCCTATGAGATTGCAGCACTCGTCCTTGTGAACCCACGGTATCTTACGCAGGAAAGCATTTAACTCATCCTATAGACCTCTGCCAGTTTAGAGGATGGTATGAATTACTATAATCGATTTTATCTTTCTGGGAGTATCAGAAATTATGAACGTGGTTTGTGTTCCTAACATTGGCCTCCTGATACACCTCCTGTATGTAGAAACTAGGACTTCGGTAGTAATGTAACCGGATGACCTTGAATGCTCTTATTCCACCCTACTAATTGCCCATTCGATATCCACAAGTGTTCCGCTCCTACACACATTTACGAACTCTGAGCTCAGCTTTACGGGGTGCTGATTCAACTATCTCATAACTAATTACAAGTCCATTAATAAATACGATTTTTTGTTATCGTATTATTCGATTTTATTATGTTTTTTTGGTCATCGTTATCTACTTACATGATAACTACATCGTTATCAATGCAAACGTCCAAACCTAAAGTCATTGAAACTAACACACCATGACTAGATGTTGTCGTTGCTGCATTGATTGAACAAACTGAGTTTATCCCCAAGGGGAAAAATATGATTTACAGATTGAGCGATAGTCTTCCAGATGCTTTAGAAGATTTATTCGTCCTTGATAGAGTACGGAAACCACTAAACGGTCGCGAACCCAAGTAGTTGTATCGTTGTTCACTACTTCATATTAAACAGCCAGTTTACAACTCGTCTATGCTGTTCCTTTTATGGCGTTATGCCAATCGATTGTTTCATCCGTCTTGTGGTTTCGCTGTACACCATCATATAATTGCACTATCATGCCATTGCACAATCCGTCCGTCAGAGCTCGAGAAATCTGCCCGAGCTCGAGAAACCTGGGCCTATATTACGTATTATGTGCGATTATACCCTAAATTACGATTATTGTGCGATAATACGTTACAACAATCCATAATCCATTTCGCTTTACCTGCTCACTTTTTGTGACGAACTATACTCATTAATAGAAGGTTTGCCGTGTACATCAACCATAGCAGGCCATGAAGAAAAAGTATTTTTTTAAATACTCAGTCGTACTTCCGATTTTACGCTTCTATCTTTTTAAAACACGGTGATTTAGTCGCTGAGCAGTACAAGACCAAGAAAAAGTCTGGAGAATTAGGGAGTGATTCACGAATTGCTCCAAACTCGTTTGGCACTCACGTCACGATATTCGTCAATCCTCACCCAATGAAAAACCAACTCAGAGGTAGGAAGGAACGCAAGTTCAAATGAATAAAGTGTCAAACAAAGTTTCATCAGCTATTTTGTCAAAAGGTGGTCTTGGCAGTGAAAAGGAGATTGTTTTACCAAAATCCTCGTTTCATATACTGGGCATTGACTCCCACGTAGAGCACGGATAGCTTCTGCTGTGGGTGAGAAAGGCTCGACCGACAGCTCGATTTAATTAGAGCCAGCGTTTCGATTCGCCTCTACAGAATACTATCGGATTACAGAAAGGGCTTCTTTGGGCTCCTATAGTTACGACCGCCTGGTGACACGAGCGCACCGCGGATGAGGTATGAGCAAAAATGTCGACCTCACATTGCACTATCTCACCCGGCCATACCAAAGCCAACCACGAGACCGAAAGGAGAAGAGCATCCATCGTCCGATTAGACGATGACCTCACCCGTTCTCATGGTACCCATACAGGCTCGATTTATGCTATTAAAGTCATTCAATTTCTTCTTAACCCAATTTACTATCAACGAAAATTCTTGAGAGATTTTCTCGAGTACATTTTTAATTCGGGTTGGTATTTCGCTACATCTGTATCATAATATTATGGTTATTTATTATGGAAGAAATATTGCTTTGAAGTAGACAAGGTTTTGGGACCAAGTCCAATAAGCCGCATAAGATCCGTACATGCTTTCAATTGATGATGAAGCAGGCGTGCTATGGTTAATCTCATGGAACCGCTGTTGTGCAAAGTCTAATGAAATCAGGATATCATCACATACCATCGTCCATGTACCACATAATGGTGGCGAAGCATTGATCAGACTGTGTTTTTATATTTACGCGACTCGATGTCCTTGAGGAATACCGAGAAGGGTAGACACCAATGGCCCATCCGAAACTCTTCCTGCCCTTCCTACCTTTGCTCCACTTGGCCCTTTCATTTCCTCTTACGCTCGCTCTTGGTGTTCTCTGTCATCGGCCGGGCAATGATCTTTGCATGGATCATGAATGTTTGTACGGCAAAGAAAATGGAGTTGGGTGTGCAGGTGAGCAAAGCAGTAGCTCTGTAACAAGCTGGTAGATCGCTACCACGCGGAGTATTATATGCAAAGTAGGAGGCACCATAGCGCGCGGTCAACTTGTTCTCTCTCTCTCTCTCTCACTCTCTCTCTCTATCCTGTAGGACAGGGACGAGGATAAGAACGCTTTCATATTGGGAAGACAGAGAAGAGACGAAGAGGCGTAGTAAGTTAAAAACGAAAAAGAAAGGCGTTCAGACAGAGCGAGAGAGCTAGCACAGGATAACAAGGGAGGGAAAAAGGACCCGGAATATCTAAAAGAGATAGATAGGACGAGGAATAACGTGCAGTAGCCACTGGGTAGTCTCCTCGTGCTACTCGCACCCAGGATTTATATCACAACTGTGTCAGTCGCGGCGGGAACCCACACACACTCCGGTACACCTGACTTATGCAAAACAAGCTCGCGTCCCCTTCTTTCCGGTGCCCAAATAAATGTCACTAAGAAACAAAAACGTTTTTCTGCCTCGAAGGTACGCCCTTCTCTTTTTTCCGCGTCGATGGCCCATATCCCACTGGTGAACTACCATCAGGATAGTAGTTCACTGCTCGGAGCCTCCTAATAGGCCTGCTCAAGCCCGCTATGATTTTGGCAAGTTATACTACACGTATGCTAGGTATATATACTAACGACGGTGTATAAACTTGCTGTTGACGATATAGCACAATGGACGCATTGCAATGTTGCCACCCCTGCTTCTTGACCTTTAACTTGTGTTTTTCTTAATTCCTTGAATATCGGTATTTTCTGCCAATCGCGTACAATTCGACATTGCAAAGCTGAGGCGTACAGTTTATCGGTACAACAACCGTACCCTTTAGCATATCATATTGACACTACCCATAACTGATCGATGAGTAACCACACAAGGTGGATCAAACTGACTTCAATGATCAATGGACACTTCCCTGCAACTCTGCATAACATGCTACGATTACAGCCCATTTGCGGTACTGCAGTTTTGTGTTACCGACATTTTTTTAATGCAAACACTGTGTCAATGTTTAATACCGGTAACGTTTGTCGGCATTGCAGATACCTAAAATTTGATGTCTTACGCTAGCCAACACAAGCAAAACGTATTATACTTCAGTGGAGTCATAGTTATAGGAGCACGACCAAAATTTCGGCAAGGAACCTTACACGCGCGCAAGATCACCGGAAGAAAGGGTAAAGGAACGCGATAAAGAGAATGATAGAACCTGGTTGGGAGGGATTGAGCGGAACGAGAAAAGAGAGGAGGAAATGAGCGCTCCAGTGCTGGCCGGGTTTATCCCCGCGGTGACAAAGCACCTGCTGTCCCAACGTGGTACTCTGCTGCTTCGAGCGCCTCCTCCTCTTCGTTTCCTTCTATCGCCCTGCCCACTCTGTACCTCGTTTATTCGCATTGCGAATAGTGTGGTCAGAGCAGAGAGTAAGTTTCTTTGCTACGAAGTGGGCTCCCGATTCGCTCCTCGCCTTCTCCTCGGCGTCTTCTTCTTCCTTCACCGCTACTTCTCCTGTTTCGATATGGTGGCTTCTACCCCATTGTTCCTGGTCGCTCCTGTTCATCGGGCACCTTTTTCTTGTTCTTCTTATTTCTTCGCGATATTTAAGGCCCGGAGTCTTCGGTGCTTGCTGCCGCACCAGCAGCAACGCAACATTCATCGGTTCCCCCCGATCATTGCTAGACCCCTCGAATCTGGAACTACTGCGCGAAATAATACTGCTTATTCCTTTTTCTTTTATTTTTTATTTTGTACCAAAGGCTGGGTAAAAATACTGGCTTGTGCCTTAGAATTTATAGAGGTATATTTCGCTGAGAAAAGAATGAGACGTGAAATTGATAGATAGTCGGACAAATGATTTGTGTCCAAGAGACTAAATTCCAAAGCAGTCGATAAGTGACACCGTACACCACACTCAGCGCCATCTGTCTCAACAGAGGACAAACTTCTTCGACACCGAATGCTACCGCTTGTACCGTAGCCGATATTTCTTCTGATGGCTAGATCAGCAGGTAAAACGCGCTTGGTCGGTATGTATTTTTTTTGAATATGTGATATTCTCATCCTGTTATTTCAGCTCCTTGGTGCTCTTTCAATTATGTATTCGAGTTATTCCTCTTTTTCTGAATACCTGTTCTCATTTTCCGTTAATCAATGGGATATTAACTGCTGCATGGTAATCGGTCTGTCCCAGTCATTGAAGCATTCATATCCATTTCTTTTTTTGAAGTAAATTTGTGTCACGTTTGCACTCCGGTCCAGAATTATTTATTGCAATTAATTTCTTAAATATATTCTTAAACAATGTAAGCCTACATTTCCAAATCGCCGTAAACTGATCAAACGAGTATATTCATTTATCATTAAAACCATAATTAAGAAAACGCTGGGAACTCTATACAAAAATGAAAAACCCTGGAAGTATATTTGATCTTGTGATACGAAAAGTAAATGCCAGCCAATCAATTTTTCATCATTTTATGGCACAAGTGGTACGTAAACTTTTTTTGTTGTACTCCAATAATCTACGAACGCCAGATATTTGACAATTATACTCCAATACGCCAGACCGGTACGTGTGTGTCTGTGTGTATCACCTGTTCTCGTTCTTCATTTCTCGATGAAACGCGACGTAGCTTCGTAACTGGGCTCAGCTGCATTGGTATAGGTTTTGGGCAGATTCCTTATACCCATGGCAGTTATGTCATGGTGAATGCGTTACAGAGGGGAAAGTTGGCTGCGTCCGAAAAGTAGGGTAAAAGTAGAATTAGAGCAGACGTTTCTGGGTGGCAGAATCTTTTTAAAAACCCACGTTATTTATTATTGAAAGGCGAGATTTAACGTTTCTTTAAATATAAAGAATTCAGTTACTTGTATTTGCATCGCAAACCGTGAAACGTTCAAATACGATCGACCTACACAAGTTAACTCAGTTCCGCAATATACTGGGAATTTTTTTACTTTCAATGTTTTCCTGATATGGTTGGAAAGATATCAAAAGTATATAACGTTGACCTTCGTAATTTGACTCTAGACACTTGCAAGTTACAACGATTTTCCATTTTCGATAACACGGACCTGCTCTTGGCTATATTAACATATGAACGTTAGGTACATGTCTAATCTGACTGATAATGAGTAACAGCTATAACGGTCTATCTGATACTGAAAACGAGTACAAGTCCCGCAAATGTCAATATCGGTATCGTAAACGAATAAAGCTCTCCGAAGAGCAATATGTTACACGAGAAAGAAAAAGGTATGTAAGAGTATAAGGGCTCACGTGGCGCACGACGTCCGAGCCCCGGCTGTTCGGAGTCCACAGCCTCCAAGAGAGCATCCGTTCAACTCTTGATGAAGATAACGCCAAGCTTCTTTGAATTACGACTCCGGCCCTAGCAATAATAAATTCCAGCAAACATTTATTTTCGTATACGCAACTTTATGTCGTCCTTAGCTAAGCTAAGCGCCTCTGAACCATCGTCATTTAGTATCCCGTTGATGGCCCTAATAGTCGGTCGTGGTAGATTCCGCTCAATGGACACTCGGTACCCTTGGATTTAGGTTCGAGCTACTTTACACTCGTACTTTTTTTCCTCCGCGCATGCTTTCAGTTAGAGGGTGTCCACCACCCCCCACCCCCCTATGTCTATCCTTCTACCGTTCGTTTTTTGTTTAGTTGCGCTAAGACTCGGACTAATAATCAGATGCTTCGTATTGCCAGATGTACAGTACTTCAACATTCATGGAGTTATCAGATTTGTTTCTATCTCTAAGGAAGCATTTTGTAGTCACAATACTTTTGCAATCATCAGCGCCGAATTGCTCGCTATGTGGATAATCCAATGCTAAAAGAATTGACTGAAGGAGCGTTCCAGGGAACGCTTCTAAAAAATCTGCATATTATTTTCGATCCGGTTCTCATCTCCACAGGGCGGAACCTTTAGTGTTCGTTCCCTATCTATGCAGCCACGAAAATCACTTTGCCGAGTATTTTTAATTCAAGATGTTGAAGTAAATTAACATTGTATAACACCAGGCACTTAAGGAGAATGTAAGTTTTTGAGCCGTTGATTGGAAGCCCTTCTGACTTGTGTAGCTTTCGAGTTATCGAACTGAAGATGGAATAAGTGGACCCCATGGCCAGTTACATCGTCCTATACTGATATTACATTCAAGCAAGCATTGAGATTCTTCAATTAACATATATTTCGACAAAGTGATAGCTATCGCATGAAATATCTCGATCGACTATAATCGATATGAATCACTGGGTTCAAACACTCGTTTAGTGATGCATTCGTGTGTGTTCGGAAATGTTTGAATGTTCAGTCACGAAGTGGAGGCTTTTTTCATTTACTCTTGTATCTCGTTTCCTTTTCTCTCGAAATGCGCGGATGCGCAATCGCGACCAAGCGATGTGAGGTCGCTGCGCTTTTGTAACGCTGTAAAAAGCGTTGCGGGTCTGTGGAGGCAAAGGTTTCTCTTTAATTGGAATGAATCTGGCGCGGTATCAAGACCGTCGTATCGGTTGGCTCTTCCGCGGAATCGTGAATCCGTTTCTCGGTCAAGTTTTGTATGCGGCGCCAATCTACAGAAGCGCACAACGTTCGCTGATAATCTAGAAAACCGAAGTATGAGTAGCCGATGAACAATAATACGATAAAAGCCATACCAAAGCAATAATGCAAACTTGGCGAATTTGCATTATTGCTCATTGATCGTTGCATATAGCATCGATCAAACGCGCCCACTTGGAGAGGTAACAAAATTCGTCAGCCGACAAATCCTCCTGATGCAACATTACTGAAAGGATATCGCTGACAGAAGCTCTGCGAGAGTAAAAGATATATCCATGGAGTGTCACTAAATTCTTCCCTTTCTAATGCCAACACCGATTCTTCGCTATCATCGTAAAGCTTTCCTGATTATCAATTGTGTAAGCCCTGTACTTGGGCATGTAGACAGTCCTAAGTACGTTTTCATGAGTGAATGTCGTTAAATTTGAATAACAACATTTCTGATAACTAGGCAATCGGAACTAACTAAAGCACAAAACGATAATGGGCTCGTAGGGTGCTTTCTAAGAGAGTCATCGTTTTGGTAACAATGAAAAATGTCCGCATCTATATGGAAGAATCGTAAGTAATCAATGAACGAAAACACACTCCTTCAATGATAATAATACCTTCGCTTTGTTCAATAAGAAAATAGAGAGCCGCACACCCTTCTGTCATTGACCGAATCGAAGAAATGATGTTTCTAGACCATTTCCGTAAAATGCCAAAACGTGCTTCAACTCTTCCACTTTCAAATAGTAAAAAGCCCGAAAGTACGCTTTTACTTGATGCGACTCTTTCTCTCCAAGATCAGGTTGCCCTCTATCAAATAGCGCACTATTTGCATTTCCGTCACCGTTCTGACCTTAACGACCGATCTGGCATCGCGTATCTTGTTCACTATAATGTATAGCTTAGCTATTCAAACTGCTGCCATCGATGGATAAGCTGGCTAGAGTTTCTTCATTTCCCGACCCTTCTCTATTATTGAGCTTCCCCATCAGCCGCTTAACGCCGATACAGTAACCGCCCCTCCCTCCGGGTGAGAGTCTGGGGGAGAGGGGCTGAAGAGGACCCTGAGTACATTAATCTGACGGTTAAAAACCGAAATAAATTGTTGTTTTTTCATAGTACGTTCTCAATTGTTCCCATTAGTTTAAAGGAAGCAAACCGTTTCATTTGGAGTAAAACTTCTTGTAACGTAAGTGTTGGCTCGCTTGTGATCAGGCCGGATTTAAGGTTGGCCAGTACCACGCCAAGCCTATGGGAATGCGATCGTCTCAGGGACTCGCATCTCATTATGCTCGAGAATTACTGAGAAGAGTCGACTTGTTATATCGGCGGTCGCGACAGGGAACTGAAGTTAGCATACGTATTTAAAGTCTTCACATTTTTCGTCGCCCATCGCCATAATCAAGGTATAATTAGGGTCCAAATATCAACGCGTATTCGAAATCAAATATCACCGAAATTCTACCGTTTTAAAGGACTCTGTCCATATTTTACCTGTAAAATATACGTTATTCTTTTCTGACAGTACTGCGTATAAAATTACGTCAGCCCAGCTGACAGCACCGCCAAATTAAAACAACAGAGTATACAAAGTTTCAAGATAAAAATGTTTCCTATACTGTTCGATGCGGTAAAAATTCGCATTAGGAATAGAAGTAAAGACGATATCATTTTAGTAAATAAGTATGCAATACTTTGATTGCTTCAAGTGAATGGTTATCTTTGAATCGATCTTGCTTATAAAATGGGGCAGCAATCTAACGTGAGCGTCCGGATGAGCACGGCATCAGCTGGATGGTTGGCATGGGGTAAATTTACCGCTGGTCAGCTGGCACAAGGAATCATGTCGTATAGTACCATACTATATTGCACATATAGCAGAGAAACGGGAGGAGATGAGCAAGGCGAGAAACGAGACTCGAGGAAGGACGATAAGATGAGAACGCGAGGCGAAAGAGAAGAAATGCGAAGGCGAGAAAAGAGCGAGAGAGGTATAGAGGGAGCGAGAGAGTAAGCTGCTCCACCTCGTCCGGGGTCTCATATAATTGCTGGCATCCATAACGCTGATGTATTTATAGCATTAACTCGCCTCTTTCTCGTACAGTATACGTTCGCTGGTGCCGGTTTCGATGATGGTGGTGTCAGTGCTAGCCGCCCTCGACTCACCCCTCTGCACCCTCGCCCCGTATACCATACCCGTCATGCAACCACAAGTAGAAATAATTGGTTGAAAACAGCGCTCTCTCAGGCAGCAATATATCCAGCTTACTCCCCGCTGTCACATCGCTTAGATCACTCCTTCTCTCCATCCCTCCTCTACGCATTTATTTCTCTCCTCGCCCGATTTCGTCCTCGCCACCTCCACCGAAACTCTTCTGGAGTAGCCTTCCTTCTCTCACCTGATCGCTCACATCCGCGGGCGCGATTATTCAATTTCTTTACTTCATCGTTTTCCTTTTTTCCATCGATTCTTTTCTTATTTGCCAATTGTAAAGAACTTGTTCCTCTGGTCTTCACCCGCAAAAAGTTCAACTTTCACATTCACTAGACATTGCACGTTGTAGCTGCTGTACTTTCTTTCCGCCAAATCGTGCATCGGCCCTCATTCCTATTATCTGTTTTTCTTTGCTTCCTTGGGAAAGTTGTTTACCTTATTTTCATCATTTTTCAATCCCCTGAACGCAATTTTTCTTTCAATTCCACGGAAATTTGACCGAAACAATTTAAATACTGCTTGTAACGATATTCAGCTGTTGAGATTGAACTTCCAAAAATATTTGACCTGATAATAATCATAGATTGTAGGTCATCGTAGCATCGTCTTCCTTTTACTAAAAATATATATATTCCGTCAATGACTATAGAAACTTCCAAATTCACATTGATTTTCAATAATTTCGCGGCTTCGGAAGACACCCGCAAAGTATTAAGTTTGGTAATGATGTTATCGATTTACCAAAAATTGTTACCGATTTGTACTCCAAATATGATATAAAATCGATAGATACTTG
The DNA here is from genome assembly GCA_963210295.1 of Ophion ellenae. Lineage (NCBI taxonomy): Eukaryota > Metazoa > Arthropoda > Insecta > Hymenoptera > Ichneumonidae > Ophion > Ophion ellenae. The sequence goes on from OY723391.1 coordinate 2,026,626, forward strand.
TGGCATAATACCAATGCAATCTGCAGGGGGGGGGGGGGGGGATTCCGTTACATTAAATCAGCGAAGTTCCCAGAGCTTCTACGATGAACCATGGTTTTATGCACATACGCACATTCTTCGAATTCCAATTAGCATGTTATTAAGAAAATTGCACCGAAATTCGTAGTCCTTGATAACCAATAAGGAACATCACTCAAGGGGCAAGTCCACTTTGAAGCCACGAAAAAAAGGCTATTTTCGCGATTTTGTTTTGAGGATTGAATAAAATATATGAATATAAAAGTTGTTGGGTCTGATAAATAAAGTCTCGAAATACATTTTTTTTTATATAATTAATTTTTATTCATTTTTAAGTACAAAAACTATAGTTTAACGTAACGCCTGAAAAATAGGTGGGCTAGGTAGCTCCATCACAACTCGGCGACGGCTTGTCTGAAACAAAAAAATCGAAGTCCATTAGATTGAGTATGATACCAGCTACAAAATGACCCTCGGATATAAAGTTTTATCAAAAAATTAAAAAATGGCAGATGAAAAACGAAACGAAAACGAAAAAAAGAGTAAAGATCAATATTTTTAAACCATCGAGGATCATCTTGTTGCGAATCATGTTTACAATATGTGGTCCAAATTTCAGGACAATCGGTTTATTAGTTTTAGAGATAAGATGGAGCTAGATTTTGAAAACGTTGTTTCGAGAAAAACGCGTTTGAAGTTTATGCCATGAAAAACTCTTACCTAAACTCAATCGGCAATTCCTGCACCGTACAAAATCCCTTCTGATAGCTCATCATCGTCGATTTCTTCAAGACTTGCTTGCTTTCGATTTTTTTTTAATTTTCAAAGTGGACCGGCCCCTTAAGCGTCCCCTTCGATTTTGTTGAAACTCATAAATGTGATAAAACATTGAAAGCGTGTTACGTATTTTTTGTATCGGCGGAAAAAAGCCTTAAAGGCGATATAAACCACCCCTCAAAGAAAGGCGTGACGAGGGTGATTTTGCAGGTTCATACACAAGCAGTCAACCGATTTAAATGAAACGAAAACCAAAACTCTTTTAATATAACGCGATGAAAATCTACTATAGAAGTATTTTTTTTCAATTAAATAGTAACACGCCTTTCTTTGAGGGGTGCTTTGCCTCCTAAACACCGTTTGCCCCCGATAAAAAAAATGCGTGTCCAATAGTTTTCAATGTTTTTTTAATTTTCAAAGTGGACCGGCCCCTTAAGCGTCCCCTTCGATTTTGTTGAAACTCATAAATGTGATAAAACATTGAAAGCGTGTTACGTATTTTTTGTATCGGCGGAAAAAAGCCTTAAAGGCGATATAAACCACCCCTCAAAGAAAGGCGTGACGAGGGTGATTTTGCAGGTTCATACACAAGCAGTCAACCGATTTAAATGAAACGAAAACCAAAACTCTTTTAATATAACGCGATGAAAATCTACTATAGAAGTATTTTTTTTCAATTAAATAGTAACTCGCCTTTCTTTGAGGGGTGCTTTGCCTCCTAAACACCGTTTGCCCCGATAAAAAAAATGCGTGTCCAATAGTTTTCAATGCTCTATAAGATACACAAGTTTCAACAAAATCGAAGGTGGTCACCGAAATGACGTTCCTTGTAGATTAATTCGATAAAACCTCGAACACCGCATGTCAGTGGTAACTTCCGTGAGATTTGATCACGCATTTGTCTTTTTATTCTATGGAATGCTGATTTTAATGTCCACGTGCTCTTGTGAATTTATGGAACCACTAAAACTAATCCGAGAGGAATGCAATCACCGATATGTGGGACATTTTATACCGCCATGCTACATATCTCAGTATATGTTGAATCGAAAAAGATTAGGTCGTTTGACAATTCATTGATCGAAAGCTAAAAACATTTCCATGTTCGACTTCTTGTGTTTTTGCCAGTGGGCAGCATATAGTAGGAAAATTATTAGCTTTAGACGTTTCCAAGGAGCAGGGAAGCACCGCTCACAACGTCCAAAAAAATTAAAGAACAAATATTTTTCGAAAAAGAGAGTAAGCTTGAATAGCACGACAATCTCGAAAGAATTCTACTTAAAGGTTGACGGCAAGCAATGAACATCTCGTTGACGATCTCTGGCGCGGCTACAGATATACTAGGTATATCTATAATAATATACCGAGAGAGGTAGTAGAAACCAGGGGTCCCCGGACTGTATCCAACCAATGGTGCACATGTTCTCTCAGTTCTTCCTTTCATTCCTCTCGTTTTCGAGATCATTGGCGCAATAACGTATCCTTCTTTAGCGCACGCCGGATTTTTCTTTTCATTCCGGTTTTTTTTTTCTTCTTTTCTTCATCGTCTTCAAGTTTCCAACATTCCACCGCCTTCCTCAGCTTTGCATGCAAGTGCACGAGAATGTTAACTGCAATTGCAAGAGTGCAAGTAAAAAAAAGTCACGAGGCTATCCGGTTACAGCACCTACAAGGGACGCACAAGTTCTGAACGGCGATCAAAGGGAACGCTTCAGATAATTCTTGTGGGGGTTGAGATGAACCCTCTCCCCGTTCCCTCTTTTCCCATTGGCAGCAGGGGTATCCGTGTGTAATTTTAATGCGACGGTCGAATACTAGCGCGATTACCTGACCACGAGCAGCGACCGAGACAACGATGAAACCTCAGCAATTAATAATACGCTCTGTGTGATAACTTGAAGCTTTGGAGTAGCAATCTGAAGTAACATTACTAATTATGGATGTAATACGTAGGAAATGGCCTCCGCGAAGGCCATTTCATGTCGCGTTTTGAGAAAATTATGACTTCTTTGCTTGTTCGCTTGACAATTCCGTCATGGTAGCTCTTTTAGTGATCGATAATTTTACATTTTGGTGCCTGCACTCGTCAATTCGTCGTACTTATAAGATGAACGATTTGGATTGTTTTGCTTCTTCGAATAATGTTTATTCGGAATACGCCTAGCCGAATAAATACGGTTGCGAGGCAAATAACCCATGATGGCGCTTACCAACAAGCGATCCTCTACAATTTATAGGACGATTTTTAAGAAAAGATATTCTTAAATTGATGTTACGCATTAACAATGAATACCAAAAGCCTCTATCAACTACGCGAAGAGGGCTTAACTGATTATTTTTATCCAAGCGCTATTGTGTCCGAAATTTATCGCGTCAGAAGTATCCTGAGCTAGCAATTTCTCGACACCACACGTCGTTTCATATTTCCTCGACTTGTCGTCCCTCAAATCTGGCTAAATGACTGTCATTTAGTTCGTGGAGGTGGCAAAACGATTCGATGTGAAACGATCGAAGGGGTGAAAAGTAAAAGAAGTAAAAGGGAAGAGCGCGACGAGCAAAAATATGCAAATGTGTGGAATTGCGACACCACAACATAATTCAAACACACATGCTACATTCACTCGAGCTGTGGACACGTATGAATGAACAAGTATGTATAGAGGTCCGCATATGTATGTGTGTACGTTAGTGTACAGTGCAAGTGTATACGATGCCACTGAGGGTACTATAAACCTTGATATCGGGTGAATAAAATCCTGGATTTACAATTCTGATAGCGTGAGGAAACGAGAACTGCGGGTCCTGTCCTGTCCCTGGCCTGGCCCATCCAAGTTCACTCTGGATACGTGGGTTCTGCGCCAGCTATGCTGGCGTCTCCATCTTTTGCTGTTTGTCTCTATCGCAGTATGTTGAAGCCAAGGAGGCCGAGTCAAAGACATTTTCGTTCGGTGCAGGTTTACTCATTAGTGATGGGTAAAAAAGTTGCAGCAGTATATTTTGAATGCAGTGTCCCGTTCTCTCCTTTCAATCTGGATCCTTTTTTCCGATGACCTTTTACTGCTGGCATTGGGGAAAGTCCGATTGATACGACTGGTACCAATGGACAGCAGGCTCACATTGGAAGGCATGACTTATCTTTCGAGGTTACTGTTAGGCGATTTTTTCCGTTTTTATCGCTATACTTCCATCAATATCAGATTCCCATAATTTCCTTTCGCTGTAAAATTTTATGCCATTAATGTATTTCGACCGCTATTCTGAATCTGATAAAAATCGACTATTCCTATAATTGCCATTAAATCGCATTTCTGGCAAAACACCTGCCATAGTTTGATATCAGAGTATTTGAAAACCCATTATTTTATGGACATACATATCGCGACTCGAATAAAATCGAGTCAAGCCAACAAGCACCGCTCTACCTGGTAAAAAACGTTGAAATGATAGAAAAGAACGTTCCTTGACGCGCACCATCAATTCACTCGTTATGATTTTTTTCATCAGCAACAATCGAAATTTATTTCCTTTAGCATATCGGTCCAGAATATTCTGAGCCAACCAACAGAAAATACTACCCATAATAATATACAGATAAGTGGCGAAATTCGCTCCTGATCAGTCGAGGGTCGTAGGAGCACACGAGTTACATATGTAGTATAATGAAGATATTATAAATAATACTTTTCGGATCTACATTCGCAGATTCGTGAAATGACAAGAAAAGGAAAATAAATCACGCTAAAAATGAGATGCGATTTTTTTTCGACGTATGTACATTATCCGAAGACCATCCGAAGTCTAATTGTAAACCGAAGAAGAAGAGAGGAGAAAACGAAGAAAAAGTTACGTTTGAGACTGCCTGGTACACCGGACGTATGAGACTTTCGTACTGCTCATTCAATACAACTGTAACGTTTCACATTGCCGTGGACGACACGGTGCGAGAGGCATATTCGAATCAAGCAAGATAAGAGAGAGAGAGAGAGAGAGAGAGAGAGAGAGAGAGAGAGAGAGAGAGAGAGAGCTCTACTTCAACGTCGGAGAACATATGCGAAAACACGGTAAGCGGCGTTCCTCACGACGCAGCGAACTCCGGACGTGCTGTGGACGCAAGTTCTTAAAAGGCAGGATAAACTGATGACTTCTCTTATCACAACGTTTCAATGTAGTCTACGTGTGTGTTGAGAAGTGTGTGGCTGCTTGTGTATCTGTGGCAAGACTCTCTCCTTCGCGATTTACCCCCTCTGTCGGGAAACTCTCACCCCCGCAGGAACGAGAGGATTGCCCGAGCCTTGGAAATAGCAGGACGGAACGAGCGACACGAGTCGTGTTCGATACCATTTGAGGACCTCCAATAACCTATCCCGACCATTCCGATAGGAGCTGTCGTACCGCACCCACACACGGACCGACCAGGACGTCGACTCTGCCCTGTCCTGTACTCGAGTCCTGTCCAACCTCATTCGCGTCCCTCCTCTTACTGCGCATAACAATTCAGCAAGACGCGGCGAGCAGGGATAAGGACGAGGCCTGCTCGGCGTCGAGCAACCGATCACTTCGCAGGTGTGTCCCCACACTAAATTCACGCATGAGAGACGCTACGATCTTTTCGAATATTTTAAAGTATGTTAATACCGACCTGGACTTTCCAGGACTTAAAGTTTCCGATTCGCAGCAAGATATCGTACTGTACTGATTAGGCGAAGGAGGCAGAAGTGAAAGAGGGATAAGTATATTTTTATTCCGTACGTACAATCGGTAATGACAAGCTCCTGACAGGACCTTTACAAAAGTAACGAGATTGAAATCGACTCGTACATATATGTAAGTGCAGTCAACTCTCATTTATTTTTCCGCCAGCTATTTTGCACCACCGGCTATTTTGCGAAAATGCGACCAGCTATTTGTCCGACACGGCCTTCCCCTAACCTCCACTTGCCATGGGGCGTCGCTGACATCGACCCTATCGTAGGGTCCAAGGTCTTGCGTACAGGTCTGGAACTCCACAGGTGGGGCTAGGTCGCTTTTTGTAGACATTTTTAAATATTGTAGTCACCGCGAGAGTCGCGGTGACTGGGGGTGTTGTGGGGGGGGGGGGGGGGGGGAGTATCTGTCGCAGTCCCACCCGCGAACTTACCTGTATGTAAGATCACGAGTAGGACTAAGACAGAGAACCCCCTTCTCCCCCAATCTAGAACCAAGAGAAAATAAAACACTGGGTTCACAACATCAACTTGACAAAAGAGGAAGTTAGTGAATACCATACTCTCGTAAAAGATTCAGATGCAGCTGAAGCTCGCTTTTTCATATATTGTCGCATGTCAAAAGCACCATTCAAAGAAATCGATGACCTAATAGAACAAGATATTGATCAAATGCATACAACACTTCGATAACCAATTAGTACGAAGGATAGATTTGCAATTTTCATGGCGATGTCTCTGTATTCTCGCAATTTTACATTATGTAAAACCGCGACATTACGTAAAACAGGGTACTGCCGAACCAGTTCAATGAATTCGTCATCACTGATCTTCATAATAAAATAACAACAGATCTTCGCGATGGCAACGAAACTCACCAGGAAAAATCCTTGAAAAGTTAGAGGTCAATGATGTAAAAATTACAAACAATTCGGAGCTTAGTGAGAGGCAGGAAAGAAGAAATGCCGAGTTTCGATCGCTACCAGAGCGGATCGCGGCTATGGACGCGACTGTCTCGGAGCATTCTGTCCAAATCGAAAACTTGAAACAGGAAAATCAGGCCGTAGCTAGAAAATATGATGAATTAAAATCACGCGTTGGAACCTCAGATCGATCATCGATTAGCAGCGGTGAATTCGCGGTTTCTGGAGTGCCGAGTACTGCGGAGCTTTCACCGGTCCAGATCGTAAAAAGAATATTCGAGGTACTTGACATATCCGAACTCGCAGCTCACCTTTTCTCTGCTCGTAAGCTTTCAAGGAAATACTATATCCGCTCAGATGGCTCCCGCACTCAGTTAAATGCGACCTACGTTGTTTCTCTCGCCTCACGTTCGGTACGTGACGCACCGCTGCCTTAGAAAATCGTCAAATCTATGTAACCGAAATGTACCTTAAGATGTAATCACAAATAATACCTTTCACAAATCATTTCATTTGTCGACTGCTTTTTTCTTGCATGTATTACCCAGCCACGTATCCTCTTCGGCATCCCCCTCTATATTTAAAAACCGCCTCTACGCGCACCTTTTTTATTCTGATGTTGAGTTGTGATTGTGTCCCCGTATAACTTAGTCACTATATATGATTTCAAGATGATCTCCATCGTACCAGCTGCGTCTAGCTCTTCCCGGCGTATACTTTTAAGAAATGAAGTTCTTGATACCGTTCGTTAGTTTTTGAGTTTCTTGTAAATCTCATTCTGGAAATCGTGCTATATACTCTGCCTCATTACTACTCATTGTTATAAAATGATTTGATTCACTATGCCCTCTAGCGTGCTTGGACATATCTCTCTGACTCTCTCTCCCCACCTCTTTTTGTTCTGCGAAGTGTTCGGCTAATTTTTTTATTTTTTGCTCTACATCGAGCTTCTCGTTAAGATATTGTGCATTACCAATGATCCGTGTAGCGACTTGTTCTGGCTCCAATATCTACCCTTGAATCTGGCAGCAAAATCCTCGATCGTGTGGATCTGTTCTTCTATTACGTACCACCAGCCCTTAGCGGCTTCTCGAAGAGACTGGCTAAGCATATAGTGGAGATCGTTGCTTCCAATAAACCTCTAGAACTCTTCAAAGTCCTTGAGATACCGCATAGGTTTTTCCCGACCGTCTCTTGTGAACGTCGGTGGTTTTGGTTTGAAGGCGTACATTTGGCTTGTATTAATCGCGCCACTCCATGTTGTATAGTGTATGGAGCCTGATGCATGATTGTTTAGAGTATCTGCACACCGGGTTATTCGCCTCGTATTCTCGGAGACCGTGCCTCCCATGCTTCGAGAGGACGTTGCGACTTAGCTCGGTCCTTTCATTGCGAGTCTGAATCTTTCTTCGACCTTTTTCCATTCCTTCTCGCTCTTCTTCATTTTGTCCTGGCTTTCCTCTATCAATTTTTGGATGATGACCAGCTTTCTTTCCGTTCTTGTCTCTGCCTGCTCAGTCTCCTTTTGTAAGGCCTATTTTAATTCTTCTTGCGTCCGAAGATTCTTTCCCGCACAGATATCATCCTGGACCTTGATTTCTTGTTGCGTTTTCGTTCTCTCCTGTCGTTGTTCGCCTCTCAATTTGTTGAACCCGATGATGAGAGATCTGGGTGTTTCGTCAATCTCCTCCATTGTTTTTGTGGGTTCTTGCTTGTCCTAATTATATTAAATTTATTGCATTCGGGAGTCGACTAGAGAGCTAATTAACTGAGACCTTTATATCGCATACAAGAAATCGTATTTTTATTTCAACTTCCTCATTATGTTTGTGTACATCAAATGTGGATGCGCCTGTATATTTACATTTGCCGCTGTTTTCGTGTTTTGGTTTGTCTCCTGAAGTCTGCCAGAGACTTAATACTTGGACGAACTTCCGCGACTTTTCGATAAGGCCTCTTGCGTTGCCCGGCACCTCTATTGTAATTTTCTCGTGATTTTGACCGGCCTCTTTTATGATGACCGCGCTCAGCCTCTCCTTGTATCGTTTTGTGTGCGTTTGTGTGTGCGCGCGCGCGTTTGAGGGTGTGTGTTTGTATGTCGCTTACGCTGGGCGACCGAATTTCGTGTTTATGTGTGTATCGGTGCACGGTCTGAGTGTATCGTTTGTGTGAATTTGCGATTTTTTTACGGATTCGGCCTTGCCCGGCCACTGCCCCTTTGTTGTCTTTTCTTCTCTCTTACTCTTGTGTGAGACTTCTTCTCCTTTCTCTTTTCTCTGTTTGAATGCTTGACGTTAGAAATTAAAAATCTGTCACTTGACATTTATTCCAAGACGCTTGAAAGGCTGGAACTTTATTCTTCAATTTTTTACTCTTAATATCTTTTTCTATTCTTTCTCTAATTTTTCTCCTGATTTCCGGCACTTTTCTTATTAGGACATACCCCCAGCTTCATCAACCTGGACCTATGGCCTTTTGGTATTCCTGCCACCGATCCTCGTTTCAATTTTATATTATTCGCCTTTTTCTTCTTTCGGTACCCATACACCATCCTTTTGCAAATATTCTCTTAGTCTCTTTAGCTTGGACTTATATTCGTTACTACCGACACTCAGATCCCTATTCGAAGATTCGGACTTGCCTATTTTATTCGCCTCGCCCTTAGGCTTTGCTTACTCCGAACACTATTCTTGCTTCTTCAACTCAGACCTGTGTTATTTTCTGGATTTGCATTAGAGTTGGACTTCGAAGAAGAAGTGCCTTCCTGCCCTCAGGAGGGCCTTTTTATACTCGTCGTTTACCGCTAATTTCTTCCCCTTCCCAAGCGCTGGTTTGTAATAAATGTTACTTTAATATTGCCTTCCTTCTTTTTCCTTTTTCAAATGTTATATTCTCCTTTGGGTATCCACGAAGAGATGGCACCACTTGTTCCCTTTTCTGCTCATTGCCCAACGAGAGTGTTTGACGGCAGTGACCGCGCTTGACAACATTGTTTGTCTTCGTAGAGTGGCAGGGGGGGGGAGGTTCACACGTCTCAATATATATATATATATATATATATATATATATATATATATATATATATATATATATATATATATATATATATATATATATATATATATATATATATATATATATATATATATACATACATATATACATATATACACATATATATATATATATATATATATATATTGATTCGAATCGAATCTTTATTCATTTAATTAGAATGGAATTAATATTTAAAAATAATGGCTAAAACAAATTTTAAAAATAAATTTAAGGGGTGAGATGCAGTCAGCGACGTGAAAAACGAGCATTTTCAATAATTTTTTTATAGTAATTAAATTTGTTTTACAAAAGTGGTTACACAAACTTTTTATGTTATATTTCAACTTGAGTTGTACAAATTTCCAAAGAAAAATATTATTTATTTATAAAAATATCGCCATCTTTATTCGACCCCCTTCGACATGTAGTGTTTTGCGGTGATCATCATCAAATTTTACTGGATCACCTGAAATCGAAAATACGAAAGTATTCTTTATAAAATTTTGCTCAAGTTCACAGTTTTTGAGTAATACATTTTTGAAAATTTCTGAAAGAGTTTTCCAATTTTACACTTGATTTACGTATAGAAATGCTGATTACTTACATCGGATCATCAATTCCTGGCCCATACAATAGGGCTTCTGCCGATGTGGAAGTTTCCAAAATATCAATTTGTTATCTTCGAAGCATTCTGCCTTCCCGGGTATTATCGTTTGCGCGTTTGTCAGCCGCTACCTGCCATGGGGACGCGACGCCCTTTCACTAATTGTGGGATATCCCGGAAACTATTCATCGGATTGACTTGAAATTATCAGGCAATATTTTCGAAACATACTTTAAGAAAATGTAAAAAAATCGATTTTTTGAAAATTCTGACTGCATCTCACTCCTTAAAACAAATAGGATCGTAGTAGGCCATGAGACAAGGAAAAAGCCTATTTGAAGTCAATTAAAATTATTAAACGAACTTACCTGTAAGTGAAGTTCTATCATAATTGTATGAAGCGCCTCTTCCGAAGAGATCACCATGTAATAACCCCACTCCGTGCAGATGTCGCCACAAATTCAAAGCGAAAATCTCCATACCAGCGCTACACCGTCTATGCACGGTGGCCTGCGTATCCTCTCATGTCTTCAAAGTGCGGCCGTAACCGTTATTAGGGGTTTTATGATTTATTTAATCATGGGAAGTATTAGGGAGGGACTGATCTCTTCGGACGAGGCGCTTCATGCAATTATGATATAACTTCACTTACAGGTAAGTTCCTTTTTATCATTTAATTGTATTTCGCGCCTCTTCCTCGAGATTACCATGTAGATGTTCAAAGAAGATTGGTTACGGCTCATATATATATTTTTCCAACTCAAGGAACAATAGAAAAGAAAATTATATGCATTTTTAGACTAACATGCAATAAAGTCTCAGGTTTATGATTTGTTTTTAAATCAAATGTAGCTTTAAGCAACTTATGCAACTAGGAAAGTATAAATCATACGGAACAAAACAAGGAATCAAATTTAATGTGTAAGTACCGATTTTGCCAACATTCTCTTATCGGTTGCTACTTGACGGTCGTAAAACCTTGAGAATGTCATGGGTATATCTGACCACCGAAAAGTCTTTCTAATCATATCAATAGATACCCCGTTTTGTTTTGCTGCCAATGTAGAAGTATTACAAGTTTTAGGGTTAAATTCTTCAACGACAAAGAGTCGTTTACGACCTATCTCGATAACAATTCGAGAACCACACCGCGGTTTCAAGTTGTGTCGTACTTGGGCTGCGACGGTCGCATATACGCGACTCCTTTCGTTACCCTCTTTACCTCTGGATCCTGGCCTACCTCCTATCCGACGATTAAGGCTAATGTAGATCGATAGCTATTGATCGTCCCGTGAGAAGCCTTTTTGTGTAATTCTTCGCCTAGGAAGCACAGTACATTGAAAATTGAAGCCGTCAGGTAAGTCAAATTTTGAATACGGGCAGAATTCCACCATTTCTTCCCGCGATTCCATATTGACGACGAGAACTTTCAGTTATCGAAGCGATTGCAAGTTCTATTGCATCCTCGGGAATTCTCCCCCACGCGAACGCTTGGAACATAATACTCCTGCCACCAGGGTGAGCTTTCGTCATAGCGAGTGTGGAGACCTGTGGAACGCTGTACATTCATATCTGGTTTAAAAATTATAGACTTAGATTCAAAAAGTGTCATACAACGAGGAAATCACGCTTGTGCTGGCCATTATGTGATAACGAGAATTTCTCTCGCACCCTCTGCTTCAAATTTCTTCAATACTTTGAGTATTGAAGTAAAGGGTGGGAAAGCATAGAAAAAAATCTGAATGCCAGTTCATAGTGAAGGCGTCCACCGCTGCCGATCCTGGATTTTCTTCCCCGAAACATACCGTTCACATTTCGCGTTCACACGTGTCCCGAACAAGTTGATATCCGGATAACCGAAGGTTCGGCGTATTCTCTCGACGGCTGTTTCCGATAATTCGTATTCGGCCTTTAGCTCTAAGCGTTTAGATTCCGAGTCAGCTATCACATTTTCTTTCGATGTTATGTACGAAGCAAACACCTAAATATTTCGAGATTCGCACCATATCCACAGGTCTTTTGCCAGCATGCTCAGTTTTTTTTAAATGAACACCACCCATACGGTTGATGTAGCATATCGCTGTGGTATTGTCGATGCTCAGCAGTACGTTGCGATTTTTTAGATGGTTCGCGAAACACTTCAATCCGAACACCGCAGACAAAAGTTCCAGATAGTTTATATGATGTTTTTGATCCTTCGTATTCCAAAAACCGTGGGGCTTCTCGTGTTTGCAGCATATTCCTCATCCTGACCGCGAAGCATCCGCAAAAATCTCATGATCGAAATTAAAATGATTTATCGGGTTATTAACCGTCAAGATGTTCTCTTTCCACCACATTAGATCCCGATGGACATTACCGAAAGCTCGATAATTGCCTCAAAACTACCATTGTTATGTTCTAATGTAAAATATTTCTCCCGTTCCATATCTTTGAGATGCACCCAACTGTATTTTAATCCTGGGCAACATGAACCGAGAGTTTGGACGATGCAAAATCTCGAATCTTGCAACGCTTATATTTAACGGAGCGGTCGACCAACGATAAGGCCTTCAACCTCTTATTTTCTGGAAGTTCGACGAGCATATGCGGCGAGTTTAGAATGAAACCAAGAAATTTACGTTTTTTTGCCGGTTCTATGCAGCTCTTGGTAAATCTGCAGAATCAGGCCTGCACCTCAAAAACGCTCCAAATTTTTTTCTAGGATTTGTTATCACTAAAAAATGATAACCCATGTAATATTATGGTGGGGGAGGCAAAAATTTCCCACAAATTATGGGGAAATTGCTAAACCTATGGGTTTTCGAAACGTGCTAAACGAGGGACAGAATACCGTGGGACGTGAAAGAAACGTGGGGACAAAATAACGCATCTGCGGACATTTCACACTTATATTGGAGTGGGAGCAGGAGAAATTAGTAAAAAAAAATACTTTGTTCATTAGAGATAATGTAAATTATTATTTTTTAAAAATTATTCGGTTTCAGAGCTGATGTCGTCAAAGAAATTCCTGATTGCTGTGAATAAATAATGAATACGCTCCGTGTGGTTTGGATAATTTCGGCGGAATAAAAATTCCGCGATATACCCATTCATTAAATATTTACGACACATTTTTGGGGACGCTTTTTTCAGCGCCTTTGCGTTGGCGCTGGACCTCCTGGTATCTAGTCTCCATGCGTATCCCTATAAAATATGCGATAAACTGGGTTAGGGGCACGGTCGACGACGCATGCCCCTCCATCAGGAAAGTGAGAGAGACAGACAAAAGCAATTCTGTCCTTGTCGCACCGTACCCTTCAACAGCAATGCCACGTAGTGGCGAAAAATGTAAAGAAACGTGGGTCGGCCAAGCGTACCTACCAAATCGTGGTCGTTTCCAGCTTACAACCAAAACTTTATAGTAAAAAAACGTGACCGTGTGTTGCTGTGAAAGGAAAGGACTCGGTGTTACCTTTTTTTGTAATTCATCGTGTTCGCATTTAGTCCGAGAGTTCAGCTTACGAGATTGCTATATACCTTCTCTGTCGGAATTCTTTATTCCGACTTCTACCCGTTGGTGGGCGACGGCAAAGGGAAGTGGTGTGCCACCATAAAAAAACAGCGCTTTTGTCTCTTTCCCTCCTGGCCACAGGGCATGCGCCGATCGCCCTAACATTATTTACCGTATTATCGTGTAAGCTCCATCATTACGATGACAATAAAAAATTGTGTCGATTCGAAAGAAAGATGATTACCATTTTAATCATCGTAATTGTGCTTCTCGATATACCCCACAAGTTTATTTCAAAACCTGAGCGGCCGCAATGAACCATGTTCATTTTCAGTATTGCGAGAAGATTGTTTATCATAGTTGCGGCATGCTCAGCTCATATGCCTGGTATTTTGGGTTCGAGTCGATTCGCCTTGTTTTTTTATTTTTTTTTTAATTTTTAACCCGTGATTTCGCAATGTTAGAATTGATTATTCTTCCTCAACGAATAATTTGTAAAATTAAAGAAGCCGTGATAAGCATGAACAATCTTCGTAGAGAAGACCAACTGACAATTTCACCTATACTATTATGAAAAGACGATTAAAAAATATTACGACGGGCAAACACGTAAGAACTCATGGTATACGGTTGCAAATAGAGGTAATATTGATAATTACGCCTCAAAAACAAACGTAAACACCGTGTACGAATACAGCGGCAATATTCCTCTTGGATATCATAGTGAAGCGACGCCAACGCCGTCTGTCTGTTAACGGTGACAACTCGAGGTCGTTCTTCTCATAACAGTAAACATATAATTCGCATACAAATCACTGAACGTTTTGGATTATTTATTTATTTAGTGCAATACGAAATTGTTAAAGTGAGCCAATTATGAGCCACACTATTATCAAGTGTGACTTCCAGAATATTTATGGAGATTTCTTTCACTGAACATTTGTATCTAAATCTAAAAAGTAAATAGACGAAACATGAGATATTCTGACAAATTCATTGTAATTTTTAATACGTATTTATTTTTAGGGTTATCGTATCACTGATAACACGATGATCAATTAATTAAAAATGTATAGGGCATAAACTATTTCAAAGCCACCACGTTTAATAGGTCGTCGAAATCCGTGATACAGCTAGGGGAGAACGAATTGTCCGTGGGAAAGTAATACCACAGACTAGCGTGAATAATCCGCCGTACGACGTAAAAGTAGAGGTATGTATTAACTATGAGATCAATTAACAGTTGAATAATAATGTGAAAAAATATTTTTTCAGCAACTTTTTAACCATACATGTAAAACAGAAATGAAAAATGAAGATGTGTCTCCTTATCAAAGAAATATGAATAATGAAGGAAAGTATATTGATCATTGAAATTGATTTACTAAAACGCATTTTTATTTCACTATATAACAGCATTAGCAAATGACAGATTTTCTTTCATTATTGAGGATAAGTATGGAATGTTAAATGAATCATATGTTATGGTGAATACTGTTTCATCGTTAAGAATGAGCATAAAATGTTGAATTAATAATATTTACATCATAGATGAAAAACAACAAGATAATTTGCACGTCATTTTCCAAAGATGGTGATGCAAGATTTAAAATTAAACATGATTAACATTTTGCACGCTTGTTTCGACTTTTATTTGTGCTGGCTTTAGTACACGTATTAATTAAAAACGTCACACCGTTAACACTGTAATGAATATTGGATACTGTATATTTTGATTTGCAGTTCCTGTTTGTGTCCACATGTTTGTGTACATCTTTTGTGTGTGCTTTCTCGATCTTTATGTTTCCTTTCCAATAGGAATCGATTGTTGTACAGGTGAACGTAGATCGTACGATACGAAGAACAGAATGTACCTGCACGGCTGGCTTATCGGTTCGAGGATGCAAACATGTAGCAGCAGTCTGCATTTTTATAAATAACGAATGCACGTAATCAAAAAGCGATCAACCGCAACGCTGGAATCAGCCTAGTCAGAACCAATAAGTTGACAAATATAAAAACGGTTGCACTATTCTAAAAATGTTCCCGGTAAAAATAAAAAGTCAATTCCCGATTGGGAATTTTTGCACCCCACAACACAATAATACCTTGTACCACCCATTTATTTCTTATTTCACAGAGCCCTTTTTAACGAAATTGATACGTAAACCGCACAGCTGACCGGAGTCGAACGTCCGCGAGTTGCCTGAATCTACCACTAAGCCGCGCCACTAGAGATACCCAAGAGGCATATAAGCGGGAAGCACTTCCCTTTGCTAATGCAACGCGTAGCGGCGCCTAGGGGATCGAAAAAAGGGAACCACGAGCGCAACTATCCCCACCTCGAAAATTTAGCTTCGTTGCAAGACGGTGGCGCTTGCCGAAAATTGCGGGCTGAGTGTACACCCGTGGTATACACTCTGGGGCCGTCCATATATTACGTCCTCAATGTTTTGCTGATTTTTAACACCCTCTGTTTTCAGAAAATGACGTCATTTCCTACGGAATTGATGGAGAGGTGTACTTCGACAATAAAAAAATAGGATTGTTATTTTTATTATTTATTTAATATTTTTCCACGGGGACACTACCTATTCCTCTAAGCTCTGGATCAAAGGCATGGGATTCGCTTTTAGTATCAAACACCTGCTCTCTCACTCGACGATTTATAAGCCCAAATCTATTCGTTACAAATAATGATTATGATTTGAGTTGATTCAAGTTTTCGGAGTAATTACGTAATTTTCTATGAGACATTCCCCCCGCCTGCATCGTGTTGCCATCATCCAGCGACCAGAACCTCGCTTATTTTAAAATGACGTAATTTATGGATGGCCGCTCATGGCATAACTATCAAGTAAAGCGGAAACTTGAAAAAAGCGCCTTTGACAAAGGCCAATGTGTACTAGCTCTTGATCTACTGTGAAATAAACGAGTTCTGATAAAATGTATATTCATAACAGATTTTAAACGAGACAAGCTTTTCGATCGAAAAACCGCACAGTTCCCCGTTAGAAGATTTTGCGGTGGATATTACGATATCTGTGGCTCCCAATTCTGACCACACGGCCTTCATATTTGACCCAAATAAGACTCTTTTCAACAGGGGTAAAAATCGAAATTCGACCCTTAAGGAGGTGAAACAGGGGTGTTAATGTTTGTGTGCGACAACATATTTTTTGTCAGATTTACTTGAAACTTGGCATAAATCCACTAAAATACAAATGATTAAACATGAATTTCAGAAATTTCCTAAATTTAACCTTTATGGGCCTTAAACGGGAGTGTTAACGTTTGTATGATAAAACATTTTTGTACCACATTTGCTTGAAACTTATCAAATTTATTTGATATATAACACTACATGTTTTCCTCGCTGTTCGGGCCTCTCAGACAGTCAAGTAGTACTTTTAACCCCTTAAATGTGTTTGTATTGGAGTGTATTTATACCAGATTGCAAGTAAATCTGACCGAAAAATATGTTGCGTCATATAAACTTTTAACTCTCAATTCACCCCCTTAAGGGCCGAATTTAGATTTTTAAGGCTCTTGAAGAAAGTCTTATTTTGGGTTAAATGTGGAGGCTGCGTGGTCAGAATTAGGGGCCTCATATATGGTAATACTGCAATTTTGCGGAAGAAAAAAAAGACAACAGATAAATAGATGCATGAAAGAGCTTTTGCTGCGGTTGACAATGCATTAAATCGAACTACTGCTCTACCTGACGAATCGCTAGCAACGGGCAATGTTATTGATATCTGATTTTACTATAGTAATACAAATTTAACTGAATCATTTAAACGCCGCGTCTTTGGTGAAAAAGGAAAGGTGAACGGAGCAACATTAAAAATTTAATATTATTTCCCTATGCTTAATGGCGAACGAAAGAAAATCGCTCCACTAAGCTTGCATCAATGTTCGCTGCACTGTAAATTGTTTACTGATTGTTCCACGAAATAATCCTACAAATAGACCATTTTGCAGGTGAGAAAATAAGAGACTCACTGTGTCCTCTATGCAGAAAAACCTTTTAAAAAAGCGAAACGTGCTCATTTTCCAAAATTAGATCCTATATTCCACATAGGACGCCTAAGTTCTCGAGGACTGTGCAACATTTTCAGGTAAACTGTGGCAGGATATCGCCAAGAATTGTGGTACAGTCGAACCTCGACATAACGAATCTCTAGGGAAGTTCGTTATATCGAGATCATGTTCCTTAAAATGTTCTTTGAAAAAATATATATTAGTATTATGAACATAGGGATATCTTTTAAAGAAAGAATGGAGCAATTTTTACAAGCAATTAGCTTTAGAGCATAATCCATATTATTATGTCGTTGTATCAAGGTGTCGGTTGTCTATCGGAAGGGAATGGACAAATCTTCGTTATATCGAGGCTCGACTGCACAAGAGAAAACTCTATTGTAAAACACGAAGAAGAACATTACAACAGAACAACAAACTTTTGTAAACATAGATGTATTTAAAAAATATAATAGTCAATATAGCAATATGTGGTAATAATATAATGACCAATTTTTGACTTATGCGGCTGTCACAGGGCATGGCTATGTACAGGGATTGTGATAGAGATAGAAGAAAAGGTGACGATATTCCGAGATCGGTTGGGCATATTAGAAAATCCTTGCAAAATAGCTTCGTACATCAATGCAATAGGCTCGGTCGTCACGTAACGCAATTATAAATAATTAAATTCCCAATTAACATAATTCCTCAGATACTTCACATTGGTTGGACGCGCCATCTTAACTTGACGGGCAAATTTGTCGAATTAAATAGAGGCTTTTCTTCAAAAACCGAAACGCAAACATACGACAACTGTACACACAAATACACACACATGCATTTCCATATTTTTCGCGAGCTAAATTTCTCCCAAGAATAAAAATACCGCGGAGAAAGTTTTCGTTTTAATTAATTGGTTTCATCGCTTTTCCAAGTGGGGGATAACGCTTTCTCAGCGTTCCACCGAGAGTTCCAATGTCAATGCTACTAGCCGTGTCTCCCCGCACTAGTGTACGCATGCCAGTTAATCAACGGAATACCATGGACTACTACCAGAGCTCACTTTTTGCACGCTTAATCCAAATTTATCATAGTTGACAATGGCTGAGAGTTAGAAAAACATCAATTGATTCAATGAGGCTTGTTATAACTCAAGTTGTTGATAAAAAGTGCATTTCTCTGCCAGAAAGTAATGATATATATATATATATATATATATATATATATATATATATATATATATATATATATATATATATATATATATATATATGTGTATCTATATTCTGAGAACAAAAGTTCGTTGGGTGATGGTTTTACTGTGGACTCAACACTTCGTTCACTTTTCGATTAGAGCGCAGATGACCAAAAACAAGGGCTCTTCCGAGGTATGCTCGTACTACGACTTTCCACATCCGAGGGAACCGCTGCATCATCACTGAGAGTGAAGACGCGGTGGTTCCCTCGGGCATGCTACGAAATAGGCATAACAAGTTCATTCTTGTGATAAAGGCTTGACGTGCTGCGAATTGACAACGGACTGCGCAGATAAGAAAAGTATTTCTCGGTGATGCGATAGTATCCAATTTGAGACGCTTACTCTCCAAAAATTCTTACACTTGGTTCATGAAACTACCGGACCAAAATGGAGATTCCCTCGAGATTGAAAATTCATTACTTCCGCCTAACTCTCGGAATCTCTCTTCCTCCGAACGATTATCTTTCGTGCCCGTGGAGAATTATATTATTCTCCGAATTTATTTTAAGCCCGCACCCCGACCCCTTGTCTGAGCCTTGCTATTGCAGGCATGTACGGCGGATCCTCGTCGCCCGAGTCGTCGCTGAATTCCGGATCTGTCTCGGGCAGGGGTTCTGCTTTTGCACCGAGTCTCACAAGCTCGCGAGCCAATTGCGTATCGAGACACATCGCGATCTGATATGCCGTTATCCCGGCGTACGTGGGGGCGTCCAGGCACGGTCGGCACTCCTGTAGAAGGAACGTCACCACCGATCGACATCCACGCTCCAGGGCAAGATGAAGAGCCGTTCTCCCCGATAAACCTTCCCTGGCTTCCAAATCAGCACCCAGTCTCAAAAGGTGCTGGACTATGTCGACCTGGCCTCCCGCTGCTGCGACATGCAAACACATCTCACCTGAAAGAACAAACATACGAATGATAATTATGACGCATTGGCTATACCGTTTCAAAATTTTGCTTTTGTATGTACGACTAACAAAACTTTCGTACAGGTGCTAAAGAACAATGCATTTTCTATCTCTTCGGCCTCGAACGTGAATATTTTCGCCTTTGCGTAAGTTATGACGGAGGCCCGATTTGGGACCAAGAAGTAACAAGCGAATGCATTTGTCAAGATTGGGCACTCCATGTCCGCAGCAACGGACGCAACATTTGGCCATCATATTTTGCATTTGTTAAACATTTTAACTGGTCTATACCAGACCGAACAGGAATTGTTTTTATGAAAAGCAGTGGTCTAGTATTTTCAAAGGTATTCGAGTCTTGGTATTGACCTTAACTTTGACATACGGCCTCTTTTTATCTCTAGATAACTTCCCTATCGTGTGATGTGAAAGACATCTCCCAAAATGCATTTTCTCACAACTGCGCAAGCACTGCCCGGCGGATAAAGTTTTCCTTTAAGGGGTTACCCCCACTTGCGATTTTGAAAAAATCGATTTTTTTTATTGCATTTTTTTGAAGTATAAGTATCTGAGAATATGTCCTGAAAATTTCAAGTCGATCCGAACAAAATTGACTGAGATATGAGCGTTGAAAGAGAAGAATCCGCGTTGAAAGAGCGTTGAAAGAGAAACTTTGAACGCGTTTTTTCTCAAAATGGCATTTCTGAAGTCGGTGACCAAGATTACTCGAACACTAATGAACCGATCTTCTTGAAATTTTGCAGGCTTATTCAGTACATAAAAATGTAGTCTTTAATCGTTCGATTTTTTTTTCGAAAAAAAAAATGGCCGTTTTATAGCCAAAAAACGGCCGTTTTTTTTCGTTAAAATCGAACCATTAACTTTGACTGTCCGCCATTTTGTGAAAAATGAATATTTTTTTTAAATCCTTCGATTAAAGACTAGTTTATACTTATATTTGACTAAATCCATCCGCATTTTTTTTTTCAGATGATCCACTTCGCCGCAATGTTGGTCACCGCAAACCGTGTATATAAAAACATTATTTCATTGACGGCCATTTGCCACTAAACAATGTAATATTTTTCAATACAAAAAATTACTGAAAGTTCTTCAATATGTGTTCTTTGAGATGGTATATTGATCGATTAAAAAAGTTTTGTAGTTTTCTTTAAAAAAAAATCACGAAAAAGGCCTTTTTTTGTGCTACAAGTGGGGGTAACGCCTCAACTGGTAGATACAGATCCCAGTGCTTCCTGTGCAGTTGCAAGGAATTAAAAGCTCAGAACACCACACATTTATCGATATATACCTAAAGAATTCCATAAGAAATTGTTACTATTTTGATGAGAATATGATAATTTGTTGCTTCTGCATATGAATATTTATGAGCCCGATAATGGTGATCATAATGACGAATGAATGAAAAGAAAACCATGTGCAACAGGATAAAAATTGAATCATTTATAAGGGTACGATAACAGAATTCGCCGACATCCCGTTTTCCGATCCCGTTAGGCGGTTTTGGCGGGACGATTTTTTCTTTTCGAAACTTTTCTGTTACAGTTAACCAAAATGAGGTCAAGCGTTATTTTGATTGGAATACTCAACGTACTCCTACAACTCACGCTAGTACTTCTTATCGTTAACTGAATAGCTGATATTTTTATCTGAAATACAGCTTTCGGGAGGTGTGAATAAACTAGGCATGGAACTTTTGTTTCCGAAAAACAAATGCGCCTTTGAAAATTGGTGGATCTAAGATTTGGCGTGGAGATGAAGCACAAATGGGGATTTCCTCGCTCTGAACGTAAACATATTGACTCTAACATGAACTCTGGCTTTGCGCAGGTAGTATATGGAATCATCTCGTGCATCCTCCTTATCGCCTTTACATTTCCGAAAAGAAAAGTGTCACATGCCTGTCGCGATGCCGGTTCATAAATAGAACTAGGAAGACACGGTGAATCATTGTCGGAGGTTTGGCTGGTTTCCCGCTTTCCAAACTAGGCCCGCGACGATCAAAGTTAACGCTAAATTTAGCAGCACCGATTTGCCCTCAGCCGTAAGAGCGCGGCCGTCGAAATACCTCGTTAATGTTAAGTTCTACCGACATTAAGGGTGTCGATTGTGCGGAATATGATTATACAACACGCAGTAATAAGTATCGTTTTTCGATCGTTCATGGATTGAGCAGAACATTATATTAATTCATGATAAATTAATCGAATAAATCATGATAAAAAAATATCCGGTTTTAGTAACTTTATTCCTTAAAGCTCGAAACTTTTCATCGATAAATGAACCTGATATCCAAAAATTGGTTATAAGGAAACGGGCGAGGGTGATATTTCAACGTGCATCTCCATGTAAATGGTAATATTGCGGAACAATCGCATCCGCGTGCACATGGGTGCATGTGAATAGACATATACTTGGATTAAAAAAAAAAGCAAGTCGCTGAGACCGTCAAACAGGAAAAAAATAAGCATACGTGAAAGGAAGCATCGTGGTCCTACAAACGCATCCACGTTCTCGTGGGGCTTCCCGAGTAGTGGATTCCGAAGCTCAAAAATAGCCCGACGGGGAGTATTTTTAAATTCAAAAACATCTGCCCCTGGCTAGCTCTTTTCATACAACAACCGCGAGCTCACTGAGTGTGCATGGATGACATATATAGTACATGTGCCTCATCGTCTAGTGATGCAACTCGGCATCGTCGTCGTCGTCGTCGAGGATGGAACTCGCGTCGGTTGGCACGCCTCCATTGCTCACCACCGCACGACATTCCGTTTACTTCCAGACGGGAAGCAAATATAACGAAATTATTGTTAGCCTCTGTATACGGCTAGCATCATCGAATGAATTTACTGCAATGCATTTTTCAAAATTCGAACAGTCATAATTATGTTCGATTAATGAATTATTTTTCAAACATAATAAATCAAATCCTTCAAGTAATTATATTCCATATTTTACCGGAGTAATCGTCAATAAGTAGCGCAACAGCGGTGTTTAAATATTTCATTGCCAAAAATTCTGATTTCGAATTCCGACGATAACTCTCACATTTACAAGTATGGCCGTGAATTCCGATATTTTTCATTGTCTGCTATAAATTGAAAATACCGTTTTTCGTTGACAATGTTTATTCATTGAAAACTATCGATTTCGAAAATATTAATTGGCTCTTTTTCCATTTGACCTTTCGCAAACTGTCAGATACGTAAAATTTAAGATAGACATCCGTTAGACTGCCAATTCGACATTTGTAAGTTTGTTAATTAATTATGTGCAATAATATGTGAACAATACGTTCGTACATTTTGCACCAACGGATTGTGAAATTTAATTTTTTGAAGGAGCTATACCAGTGTGAGACTTTTTTTTTAAATCGATTTTTTTGTCATTTTATTTTTCTATCATTTTATCTTGCAATAATCGATAGTTAAATCTTTAAACGCGTTTTTCTCGTAATGAGATTTTTCAAATTTGCTGACATTGTAACTCAAAGAGCAATTATCCGATTGACTTGAAATTTGAACTGAGTACTCTTGAATATATTTACTCTACAATGACGTAGGATATTTTTGATTAGATGACAATTGACCATTTGGCATTGAAAAAAACGTCCAACGAGCAAGAAAACAGTTTTTTTTCATAACTACGCCATTTTGTTAGATTTTGATATTTTTCGAAAATCCTACGCCATTGTACAGGAAATACTTACCAGTTTAACGACATTTTTCTCCTTTTTCGGTTTCAGATACTCAATCGGCCGGAATCATGTCAGCAGTGGAGGAACTTTTTTTTTGGCGCCACCGAAGGCAGCATAAGTCGCTTGGATCTCAATATTTTTTTTATGACAAAATTATGTCATATAGGTCAAATATAGCCAAATGTATTCTCAATTTTCCGAAACATTTAATTGAGTACTCTCCCAAAAAATTCCCGAAAATCACCGAAGTTTTCAGCGTTCACACTGGTATAGCCCCTTAATTAGCACTTCTTTGATTTCATCGATAATTTGCTTAAGGGGTTACCCCCACTCGCGATTTTGAAAAAATCTTTTTTTTTTAATTGCATTTTTTTGAAGTATCAGTATCTGAGAATATGTTCTGAAAATTTCAAGTCGATCCGAACAAAATTGACTGAGATATGAGCGTTGAAAGAGAAGAATCCGCGTTGAAAGAGCGTTGAAGGAGAAACTTTAAACGCGTTTTTCCTCAAAATGGCATTTCTGAAGTCGGTGACCAAGATTACTCGAACACTAATGAACCGATCTTCTTCAAATTTTGCAGGCTTATTTAATACATAAAAATGTAGTCTTTAATCGTCCGATTTTTTTTTTCGAAAAAAAATGGCCGTTTTATAGCCAAAAACGGCCGTTTTTTTCGTTAAAATCGAACCATTAACTTTGACTGTCCGCCATTTTGTGAAAAATGAATATTTTTCAAAATCCTTCGATTAAAGACTCGTTTATACTTATATTTGACTAAATCCATCCGCATTTTTTTTTTTCATATGATCCACTTCGCCGCAATGTTGGTCACCGCAAACCGTGTATATAAAAACATTATTTCATTGACGGCCATTTGCCACTAAACAATGTAATATTTTTCAATGAAAAAATTACTGAAAGTTCTTCAAGATGTGTTCTTGAAGATGGTATATTGATCGATTAAAAAAGTTTTGTAGTTTTCTCCAAAAAAATTCATGAAAAAGGGCCTTTTTTGCGCTACAAGTGGGGGTAACGCCTTAACACAAACTGCTACGGTGGAAATAATTATTTCGGGAACATTTAGGGTACGCGCAATGACCGTGTCCACTGATACCGTGCGTATGTTTACCCCGACAATATTTGCCGTCCTACCAATTGTTGCGATTACAATGCCACATAAATAATTACCGTACGAAAAATTACAGCGCGAACAGTGACCGTTGTATTTTAGTACTTTGACTCTCGCCCGAGCCGTTGGATTGCCGGCTAAAAGTGTCTTGCTCATTCGCGCCGTTACTTGAAGATAAAAGTAATCAAGGAAATGTCTGACGGAAGTTGGACAATAACATTCGATGATACGAAAAAATAAAATATGTTCCATCGATGACGCTTCTTTATAGTTTTCAAATTCCGGGTTGAGTCATTCATATTTTGTTGAGCTGAAAATTCATCATCTTTGCGCTATTATCAAAGCCCGGATGGCGTTCAACGTTCCCGGCCGGCAAAATCCACGCTTCGGGTTAAGTTTTACAGTTTCAAATATTCGGAATTCGGAACAAATATTCTACGTCGTTCTGAGAATAATGGTCGGTTACCGTGTACTTCAAGTTCATATCGACTTTCACATTATTCAAAACGTCCACGGCCGCGAGTCGAAATAAATATAAACACGCCGATATTCTGTATTGAAATGTTGACCTTATACAACTTCTCCGAGGGCAATCGAGTATACGTAAATTGTTTCCTTTCGTATATAAACATTGTGTAGATGTGGTGAAGGCCAAGAAGATGATACAAAATTGCCACAATATAGCCATTACGATTATCTTTAGCGCAAATGAAATACGTTGATCTTAAAATCGGGTATCGACATTTATTTTGTTACGTTGCTAGTTATTTCCCAACATCTATACTCCTTCAATGTTATGTTTTTGGTTCTTTCAAGTCGTTTTTTTAAGGGGGGATTGTCTTTTTTTTCGCAAAATTTACCGCTTTATGGGAATTTTTTTTTTTGAAGAAAGTATACAACGGAAAACTTGTGAAACTTGGCATATAGTTTTATTGATCTGTTTACTACATACAAAAAAAATTTTTAACAATTTCATCAAAAAATCCGCCTCCCACTCCCCTCGACACGCGATGGTCCTTTTTTGATGGTGTGCACGATTTCTCAAAAACTATTCAACCGATTGCCTTCAAATTTGGACAGAATGCTCAGCTGACATCCTTTTATCGTTTGATGAAGCAAAAAAGCAATACGTTTAATAGTTTTTTATTTATAACAAAAAATCGATCAATTTTTTTCGAAAAATCGATACTTCAAGTTCAAAACGTCACCAAATCGTCAATTTTTTTTTTTCCCTTCATCGAACGATAGCTATATGTGTCTAAAGTAAAATGCTTTTTGGGTTTTTGTTGCAGGATGAACGTGAAGGCTGTAATCGTGCACACCATCAAAAAAGGACCATCGCGCGTCGAGGGGGGTGGGAGGCGGATTTTTTGATGAAATTGTTTAAAAAATTTTTTGTATGTAGTAAACAGATCAATAAAACTATATGCCAAGTTTCACAAGTTTTCCGTTGTATACTTTCTTCACTAAAAAATTCCCAAAAAGCGGTAAATTTTGCGAAAAAAAAAGACAATCCCCCCTTAAGACGTTGCAAGCGGTACATAGTTATAGATTCGATCTACTCAAGTGTTTTCAACCAATGCAACTAAAGTTTATCAATGCAAACAAAATATTAATCATAATTTAGAGCAAGCTGTCCAATTTTCGATATCTGGATAGCTCGACAATGTCACACACGCGCTCGTTCAAGCAAACACACACACGCGCGCGCGCGTATGTCTGGAAGTGCATGTTTAATGTCAATTCCGCGTCAATACGTGTTTGGAAAATCCCCAATCGAGTCTGGGAAAACCCCGATCGAATCTAACAAAGACGGTGAAGGGGGGACGGAAACACGGGTAAACGGAAAACAGAACATTTCCGCATCAACACTGACTTTCACTCGTTCTTGTATGGTAACCCACAAAAATAACGCGGGTATTAAGGAGAGACATACACCTAGATGGTCGAGGTCGAGGATTTCGAAGCTGTGAACATTCCGTCGACCGCAGAAGACCTACACTATGGGCCTGGTATCGATGATTCCGTGTAAGTTGACAAATTTCATGATTTATCAATTCCCAAATTTTCAAACGCGTTTTTCTCAAAACCACGTTTTTCAAATCGGTACGCAAACATTCTCGAAAACCAATTATGGGAGACTTTGTCCTTGAAATGCAGCGGGAGATGTTAGCGGCTCAACATGAGCAGCTAGAAGAAGAGGAGGAATGCCTCTATGGACCAGGCATTGCCGATTAGCGGTAATTATAAACACATTTGTGTTAACACATTACAAAACTTTTGACGCGTTTTTCTCGAAAACACGTTTTTAAAAATGGCTGACATTCTCCTGACCGCTGTAATTAACATATCGACCTGAAATTTGGAGAGCATACTCGGAAAATATGTCTTCACGGCATGACGGATCGTTTTTTCGATAGATACATTTTTGCATTTATTATTGATCTTTTTATGCGAAAAAAAACGCGAAAATTCGATTTTTTTTAAATTGCCGCCATTTTCCGAAATTTGTACTAAACGAAAAACCCATCCGTCATTCCATGACCGAAGGGTCACAGATTGATAATATGCTTTGAATTTGTGTTTCAGATCAACAAAGAGGGGGCAGTGATGTCAGCCGTTTACCTCCCGCGATTTGAGGACCTGTTTTCGCGGAGCTGCAACGGCCGCCATTTTGGTTTTTTTTTCAAAAAAAATTTTTTTTAACGTTCTGTATATCATGAATAAAAGCAAGAAAAAAAACCGCACTCAAAAAGCTTTACTCGTTTCCTTTGAAAAAAAAAATGTAAACATCTGAAATATGGCACTCCAAGGACAAAGTCTCCCTTAACCGATTGCCTTGAGGTTTTTTGTGGTTATTCTACACACCATTATCTAGTACCTGTCATAGGATTTTTTTTTCCGTTACTTAGTTTTTGTTTTATAGGCAAAATAATAACTAATTTTTGGCCCAAAAATCACTATTTATGTTCAAACGTCCACCATTTTGTCATAAACCGATATTTTCAAAATCGGCTATGACAAGTACTAGATTATAGTATCTAATTTAATAATCTTTTTGGTTTTTTTTTTTTCAGATGATTTTTTAAGAAACGCCAGTGGGTACCGTATACTCAGACTTTTTTACGACGCTCCAAGGATCATACAATATCCTTGTATATTTTTGATATTTTTAAATAAAGAAAATTAAACATATTTTTGAATGCATATACTTTTAGATAAATGAAACCCCAATTCAAAATTTCAAATAGTTAGCCTTGAAAAAATTCACAAAAATGACCTTTTTCCTGCTCCTAGGTGTATATCTCCCCTTAAGCTAAGCCAACGCAATGAAACCGATCTTGCACCTCAAATGTCGTTAAACGACGTTTCCCTACTCACTCTGTTGACACACTTAACGGATTCTAGATAGTTCTCGATGTAAGTACGTGAGGTATTCGCGGCATTTTAAATAAAAGGTTGTGTATAAGTCACCACTTCTTTGATCAATAAATTATTGGATCATTCAGCTGAAGATACAGCAACAATACAGGCCAGATTGTCAATATTTTTATCGATCAATATGGAAAGGACTGACATGTTAAAACTTGGCCTGGATCAACATTTTTTTTCTGTGTATTCAAGGGGTTACCCCCACTTGCGATGTTGAAAAAATCGATTTTTTTATTGCATTTTTTTGAAGTATAAGTATCTGAGAATATATCCTGAAAATTTCAAGTCGATCCGAACAAAATTGACTGAGATATGAGCGTTGAAAGAGAAGAATCCGCGTTGAAAGAGCGTTGAAAGAGAAACTTTAAACGCGTTTTTCTCAAAATGGCATTTCTGAAGTCGGTGACCAAGATTACTCGAACACCAATGAACCGATCTTCTTGAAATTGTGCAGGCTTATTTAATACATAAAAATGTAGTCTTTAATCGTTCGATTTTTTTTCGAAAAAAATGGCCGTTTTATATCCAAAAAACGGCGGTTTTTTTTCGTTAAAATCGAACCATTAACTTTGACTGTCCGCCATTTCGTGAAAAATGAATATTTTTTAAAATCCTTCGATTAAAGACTAGTTTATACTTATATTTGACTAAATCCATCCGCATTTTTTTTTTCAGATGATCCACTTCGCCGCAATGTTGGTCACCGCAAACCGTGTATATAAAAACATTATTTCATTGACGGCCATTTGCCACTAAACAATGTAATATTTTTCAATAAAAAAATTACTGAAAGTTCTTCAAGATGTGTTCTTTAAAATGGTATATTGATCGATTAAAAAAGTTTTGTAGTTTTCTTTAAAAAAAAATCACGAAAAAGGCCTTTTTTTGTGCTACAAGTGGGGGTAACGTCACAAGTCAAGTCACTTTCAGGTTGGGAAAGTAACAGATTAAATATTGCCACGGTTTTACAAATTAATAAATCGTCATAAGAATGTACGCGTGTATGTCGAAAAATATTATGCGCGAATTGCGAAAAAGAAGGACGAGACTACGACGTTTGTAATTGTGTTGTGAAACTCGAGAGTCGACATTCCTCGAGGCTTTTAGGTGACACAGCTCGCCGTGTAACTGCGTACGGGAAAATCACAACGTACCGCCGTCCGCGGGTACATAATCTATAATATACATATGAAATATATCGATGTATTGTTGAAAAGTGGCATTTAATTTACACCGATTTGAATAGATGCAAAATATGCGTGTCGCGTTTTCCCCGCAATGGAAATGATGAACTATGATTGCACTCGCGATACATTAAACACCAACGATGTATCGCTTCAATGTTCTGTGTCGATAATTTTTCTTTATGCCCCATCATTTTATTTCGGTCCGGTTCATTATAATGTGCGATTATAATACTTTATTACAAAGCTTTCATTCTGATTTTTTATTGCATTGAAAATAATGTACGTTTGACACGGAATCTTGAGTATATCGAAAAGACGTCAAATTAATAAATAATACCAATATTAAGACGAATAATGAATACCTGTTAATATCTTTATAAACTAGTAGTTATAATTTTCATTCATACATGTTATCAATATTCAAAAAGTACCAAAGGGGCTCTCTCTTTTTCTGTACAATCAGCACGAACATATGTGTCTATACGACAAATAAGTTGCCCTTCATTTCTAATCTCAACTTTTTTCGAATATTTTATCATAGATGAACAACAATGCGGTTCATCGTCAACGCGAATCGACAAACTTCGTTGATTTGCAGGTTGCATAATTTGCAGGTAAATCGGTCATTGAGATTGCCGGATGAAGTGAACTTTTGCTGAATGAGTTTCGAATGTCACGCGAATATGACGCGACAGGTTATCTGATAGCGGTATTTTTCCAGCCAAAAAGAGTCGATTATTGATAAGAATCTGGCGATTCTATCGCAATGGTTTTATCACGAATAACACCATATCCGATCGCTTACGTTGTTTTTGAAAAACAGGGCCCACGATTCTATCATCTAAGAGATAAACAATTTCGGCAAATTCCGCCTTTGCGAATAGGGTTTTGTCGTCTCGAAGAAGTGGTTTGTGCAAATACCTGCATTAGAAAAAAGTAAGCAATGAAACAGCTCGAATAGGCATATTGATCATAGATGTGGAGCTGGCGACTAAACCCGGACAACGTAAACATTTTTTAATTTTAATTTTTCGTCTCTTTCAAACACACCTTTAGCTCCCGAAATATATTGAATCAAATCCGGCCCTGAACACCTCAACATTTGTTTGGGTTCATGATTCTTCAATTCCGGCACATCACTGTGAATAATGTGTAGCGATAAATAGACAATACGATCGAGGAAATATCACCCTTTTAAAGAGTATTTGAGTTACGTCAAGATGCAAATAGTTTATTCAGATTAATTGCCTGCAGTTGGAAAAAAAAAGCCGAACAATATTCGTAAGATTTTTCTGTTATCTTGCGACACACACCAAATTCCCCTTCGCAGGTCCATCTGGCACGCCAAATGCTGTAAAGTTTACGAATAGCTGGGAAACTTGTAACTCGAATGTTCGTTTCAGCGGGGAAATCCCAATGCTCTCCTCACTGGAATGGCTTCGCCACACACGCTCGCGCGCGCGCGCACACACACAGCCACGAAACAATATGTGAGTCTCTCGATACGCTCTCATACATGTTCTTGATCGCTTAAGGGGGGATTGTCTTTTTTTTTCGCAAAATTTAACGCTTTTTGGGAATTTTTTTGTGAAGAAAGTATACAACGGAAAACTTGTGAAACTTGGCATATAGTTTTATTGATCTGTTTACTACATACAAAAAAAATGTTTAAACAATTTCATCAAAAAATCCGCCTCCCACCCCCCTCGACGCGCGATGGTCCTTTTTTGATGGTGTGCACGATTTCTCAAAAACTATTCAACCGATTGCCTTCAAATTTGGACAGAATGCTCAGCTGACATCCTTTTATCGTTTGATGAAGCAAAAAAGCAATACGTTTAATAGTTTTTTATTTATAACAAAAAATCGATCAATTTTTTTCGAAAAATCGATACTTCAAGTTCAAAACGTCACCAAATCGTCAATTTTTTTTTTCCCTTCATCGAACGATAGCCATATGTGTCTAAAGTAAAATGCTTTTTGGGTTTTTGTTGCAGGATGAACGTGAAGGCTGTAATCGTGCACACCATCAAAAAAGGACCATCGCGCGTCGAGGGGGGTGGGAGGCGGATTTTTTTATGAAATTGTTTAAAATTTTTTTTTGTATGTAGTAAACAGATCAATAAAACTATATGCCAAGTTTCACAAGTTTTCCGTTGTATGCTTTCTTCACAAAAAAATTCCCAAAAAGCGGTAAATTTTGCGAAAAAAAAAGACAATCCCCCCTTAAACGCGTTTTTCTCAAAATGTCATTTCTGAAGTCGGTGGCCAAGATTACTCGAACACTAATGAACCGATCTTCTTGAAATTTTGCAGGCTTATTTAATACATAAAAATGTAGTCTTTAATCGTTCGATTTTTTTTTTCGAAAAAAAAATGGCCGTTTTATAGCCAAAAAACTCCCTTTTTTTTCGTTAAAATCGAACCATTAACTTTGACTGTCCGCCATTTTGTGAAAAATGAATATTTTTCAAAATCCTTCGAGTAAAGACTAGTTTATACTTATATTTGACTAAATCCATCCGCATTTTTTTTTCAGATGATCCACTCCGCCGCAATGTTGGTCACCGCAAACCGTGCATATAAAAACATTATTTCATTGACGGCCATTTGCCACCAAACAATATAATATTTTTCAATAAAAAAATTACTGAAAGTTCTCCAAGATGTGTTCTTTGAGATGGTATATTGATCGACTAAAAAAGTTTTGTAGTTTTCTTTAAAAAAAATTCATGAAAAAGGCCTTTTTTTGCGCTACAAGTGGGGGTAACGCGTTAGGCATAAAGTATCACCGAATACCGCTTGTTGGAAAAGAATCGAAAATGAAAAATAATAGCATTGAGATCGTCGCAGCAGACTGATAGAATTCAGGATATCTTCGATTACTGCGACCATTATCATCGCGCGTCGTTATCGTTGTACCAACTCATTGTTGATCCCTACGTTGGGAAATCCCGATCCGCGCGGCTAACCGAGGCTCTCGATAATCCTATTCTCGTTTATTGCCCGATCGAGCGCGATTGCGGTATCAAGGATATTGTCATTACGAGGCTTGCGCACGTGACAGTCTCTTATGCCAGTAAGCAGTATTCGTCGCGGATCGTCACAGTGACGTATCTTCGTTAGAAAAGTGCCGAAGGAATTGTTCCATGCCTCGGTATACGGTATCTCGCACCTAAGTATGCGCATTCGACGAAGTAAGCGAAAATATACATCTTGTTGCACACCTCGATAACTGTGGTCGAATAAAGATCGTCGGTTTGTTTGAGGATCGCCATAGCGGTTAACAACCTAAGGATGAGCCTCTCTTTTCAGGGTCCCGAGAGAGGGAGAGGAGAGGGAGGGGGGTCTAAACTGTATTCGCACTTTTCATCCGTGACGCAAACCGGAAGGAGGGGATGTGCGAGAGTGAACCGCGGGATTTACCCAACAATGAGAGCCTTCGGAATTCGGTGAAAGTATTCCATCACTCCCGGGGGAACCTTTCACGCGAAATTCCACGAATTCGGAATTTCGATTATTCCGGAGGTCCCTCGGGTTTTTTTAAATTTATTCTCGTCCCAGGTTTTATTCGCTTCCCAAACTTCTGGAAACAAGACGAAATAATGTAATGACAAGTCTGCACAGCCCACCGCAATAAGAACTTTTCTCAACTAACCGGACCTCAGTATCGAAGCCTGCGGGGAAAAACGAGGACTATATTTCGTATGCCAAGTTAGTATTATGCTGTATCAGCCACGTTCGAATGACACCAAGATTCTGACGTTCAGGATCAATGATGTGGTGATTAAAATCAAACGAGAAAACGTTTCGAAGTGAAATTCGCGTCGAGTAAAAGTTCTCGAGTGTCCGAAAATAAGTAGGTCGACGCATCGCACTCCGTGGCCCGGGTAAGGCAGCTCAATGGTCTGGATTGAATCAATGATATTTAAATGTGTCGAGGTTGCGTCACACAGGGAAGACAACAATTGACAACAGATCGTCACGAGAAATGTGCAATTGTTATTGTTTAAAGATACAAAGAAGAAACTTGGGGACGAAAATTCGTTGCGCATGACACAACGATAAGAAATATGTACGTGCAGACAATGCAATGACCATCGTGGGTACGTCCATCGGCATTCGAGAATGAGAAATGTGAGAATTCGAACTGTTCATTCAGCTGACTACACGTTGGAAATTCCGAGCCTATTCTACTTCGGCCTTTGCGGTTGGCAAGTTTATTACGTTCGAGCGAAAGGACGTATAAGACAAAAAAAAACCCGCCGTAAGGAAGCAATTATGGAAATACCATGGTTCCTCGATTCATTTAATTGATAGGAATTTCGTCATCGTTGAACGAGTAAGCACATCGTTTTTTGCCGTATTGTTGAAAAAGTTTTGCAAATATAAAAGTAAGATACGGAGTGGATTTCAGGTACGGAGCACCGAAATAAAAATATACAAAAATCTGAACGTATGGAACACATGAAAGAAGTTAATTACAAATGGTATTGATAATAATAACCGTCGTTTCGAAAAGTTGATAGCGAGTGGTTAAAAACCATTGTTCAACAGATTATTGCAAAAGCTCCGTCTGTCTTCGGATAAAATACGTTGTTTTTCTCGCTTTTGAAAAAGCTATTTTTTTTAAATATGTTTTGATCCGTTTTTCGAAATGTCGACAAAAAATTCGACTAAAAGAATAAATAATGTTTGAAATGTTCATATCAAACGCGAAAAAATAAATAGCCCGAATTATTCGATAAAGCAATTGTTTTTTGGACTATTCCATTAGTTATTTTTTTGGCATTATCGTTATTATCGAAAAATAATGTCCTACATTTGATATTTGTGATATTTGAAAAAAGTGTAGTACTTGATACGTTAATCGTGTCACATATTGTTTAGCCGTAATAACTTGTTTTTTGTTTTCAAATAAATTCTTAGTTTGTTCCATTACATAAAGTTTTCTTCTTCCAACTTGAGTGCGGCAATGCTCGTCCGAACAAAACTGTTTTTTTTTTTCTTTCGTTTTCCTTTCTCGCTGCCCCTTATATTTATTCTTCTTCGTTTTGTTTCGGATCTTTCGTCCGTATTTATTTTGTTTGGGAACTCCCCGCTTCGTTAGCAGACCTCGGTATATTAGTGCTCGCTAATGTAAGAAGTAGCGAATAAATTGAAACTCGAACCTTCTCGTTGGCGCGATCGACGAGATGCCGGAACGCACAAGAATTTCGATTCATAATCGTCATCATTTTATATAGAAGAAATGGCAAGCGGACTTGACCTCCTCTGCCAGTTTGACTCGCCTTTCCCAGTCAAATTCACGATTTCGGATGGAAGAAAACCATCTCCTTTCATCCCAAACAGAAAATAAGACAATCATGCTTCCACTCTACCAATTTTACCGCTAGTTAATTTGTAGCCTCGTTCAAGGATACGAACAGTAATTCTTAAATGTAAGTTTTTTTTTTTTTATCATAACATAATATTCGCGTCGATATAGCGGTATTTTGTGCAGAATAAACCAATTTTAAGATTTCAATAGGGTCCCCAAAGACCAAGTATATCAAAGAAAAGCATATAAAATAAGTTCTCGAATGTAACCAAATGTTACATACGGAATAAGGGTATTCTTCATCACTGCATTTGTATAGTGGGTGCATAGACGTATGAATGAATGAAGCAAAATCCATATCTGCTCAATATCCATAAATCATTGTGGAAAAAATTAATTTAAAATAATAGAGATTTTAAGGGGTTACCCCCACTTGCGATTTTAAAAAAATCGACTTTTTTTTATTGCATTTTTTTGAAGTATAAGTATCTGTGAATATGTCCTGAAAATTTCAAGTCGATCCGAACAAAATTGACTGAGATATGAGCGTTGAAAGAGAAGAATCCGCGTTGAAAGAGCGTTGAAAGAGAAACTTTAAACGCGTTTTTCTCAAAATGGCATTTCTGAAGTCGGTGACCAAGATTACTCGAACACTAATGAACCGATCTTCTTGAAATATTCCAGGCTTATTTAATACATAAAAATGTAGTCTTTAATCGTTCGATCTTTTTTTTCGAAAAAATGGCCGTTTTATCGCCAAAAAACGGCCGTTTTTTTTCGTTAAAATCGAACCATTAACTTTGACTGTCCGCCATTTTGTGAAAAATGAATATTTTTTAAAATCCTTCGATTGAAGACTAGTTTATACTTATATTTGACTAAATCCATCCGCATTTTTTTTTCCGATGATCCACTTCGCCGCAATGTTGGTCACCGCAAACCGTGTATATAAAAACATCATTTCATTGACGGCCATTTGCCACTAAACAATGTAATATTTTTCAATGAAAAAATTACTGAAAGTTCTTCAAGATGTGTTCTTTAAGATGGTATATTGATCGATCAAAAAAGTTTTGTAGTTTTCTTTAAAAAAATTCATGAAAAAGGCCTTTTTTGCGCTACAAGTGGGGGTAACGTCTTAATCGACTACGAAAAGTAACGAGTGATAACCTGCTTATTTCAAGGTACAGAATTTCATTGGATATAATAGGTTCATAGACTTTTGGGATTACACGACCGATACCTCAGATAAAACTAGCGATAGATTCTGTAGTAAAATACGTTGACTTCACACTATTGGTGCAAAACGACCTTTTTACGGAATTCAATACTACCTTTTTAAGGAGGTACACTAGCTTCAGCAAAATGGTGATAGATTAATAAAATTTGGTGAATATATTCTTTAGTATTATTCATGTAGATACAAATTTCTTCAGATTTTTTGGTTGTGCCGTTTTCTTACAAATAATTCACAAGCGTTTATTCTTATACCCGGAATATATACCTATATCTATAAAAACGCTATGCTTATACACGTGAACTTCAATGTTCAATTACTCGATAGCGGCACAATGAAAAAATCTGAAAAAAATTGTATTGACATATATAATACTAAAGAATATATTCACCAAATTTTATTGATCTATCACCATTTTGAAATTTTACCATGGTTTAGCATGGCAACATTGTATGAAGCTGGTGTACCTCCTTAAAAGAGGGTCAATAGTTCCCCTATAGGCACGGCCTGTTTTGAGGTTTCGAAACCTTCATACCGCAAATTGTCGGATAAAGGGCCACGTATTCCTAGGAATATCGTGTGAACTGAAACTGTTTTTCTTTCCCAGATCCGACAATATACATTTTTAAAAATTATTATCACGTTGAGCAACACGACCGATGTGTGTTATCGATTTCATTCTCAGCGCCGAAGATGAGCGAAGAAAGTGAAGGATCGAAATAACGGGATAGTCAGGGAGTGGGAGAGAGAAGGAGAGATACCAACGTTTGTGTAACGTAGGCGGCCGCCAAATGCGGGGATTCCCCGGCCTCGAGGTGGGGAGACAGGGAGACAGAGAGAGAGAGAGAGAGAGAGAGAGAGAGAGAGAGAGAGAAACAGAGTCTGCCAACGACGAGGTTGCTGAGCTCATGTAATCGAGGCGATGTTCCTTCTCATCCACGGAAATAATCGCATTCCCGCGTTTACATCAAATAGCCTCGAGGATCACGCGAAATTCGCGCGTTCTGGGCAAGCGGTGACGGTATTTCTTATTATTTTGTATCGGTTTACGTGCCAATCTCATCGACGCTGCTACGACTAAGCTCGAATAATGCCGTTGAGCTCTGTTTCTGCTTCCGCAAACCCATTGATGCTTTCCTAACAATTTCTCAACATTCCGCGTCCTTGAACCTCCTTGCTCATGGTGCCTAATAAAATGTAGGGTGAAAAAAAAGGGGGAAATTACTTTTCTTCAACCTTATCGCAGAAACCATGCAAAAACTTGTTTTCTTTCCGAGCGAACAGGATCAAAAGCTGTATACAATCAACTTTTCGATTTGGATTCGCTTGTGAGCGATCTAGTCTCGTATTATTCAGTTTCAAAACTCATCTCGAGAAATGTCCAGTTACATTGGTCGCGAACGAAAAGTATACGTACATTGATATAAATAGAAGATCCATCGATGGATTTCACATGAAGCAGTGAAAAACAAGCATACTTTCGACATTCCAGTCCAAGCTTTTGTGCCCGGTTTAAAATATTGCCAATGAATTATTTTGAAATACAGACGCTCTCTCTCTCTCTCTCTCTCTCTCTCTCTCTCTCTCTCTCTCTCTGGGTCCCCCTCCCTCCCTCCCTCTCGCCCAATCGTAAAATTTTTCCACATGCTAGAATGTTCGAATATCACCGCGAAATTTGTACATATTCTTCTAACCGGGCGAAGGGGTTGATAGAATAGCATATAGCGGGTTCACAGTGTAATTAAGGGGGGATTGTCTTTTTTTCGCAAAATTTACCGCTTTTTGGGAATTTTTTTGTGAAGAAAGTATACAACGTAAAACTTGTGAAACTTGGCATATAGTTTTATTGATCTGTTTACTACATACAAAAAAAATTTTAAACAATTTCATCAAAAAATCCGCCTCCCACCCCCCTCGACGCGCGATGGTCCTTTTTTGATGGTGTGCACGAATTCTCAAAAACTATTCAACCGATTGCCTTCGAATTTGGACAGAATGCTCAGCTGACATCCTTTTATCGTTTGATGAAGCAAAAAAGCAATACGTTTAATAGTTTTTTTTATTTATAACAAAAAATCGATCAATTTTTTTCGAAAAATCGATACTTCAAGTTCAAAACGTCACCAAATCGTCAATTTTTTTTTTCCCCCTTCATCGAACGATAGCTATATGTGTCTAAAGTAAAATGCTTTTTGGGTTTTTGTTGCAGGATGAACGTGAAGGCTGTAATCGTGCACACCATCAAAAAAGGACCATCGCGCGTCGAGGGGGGTGGGAGGCGGATTTTTTGATGAAATTGTTTAAAAAAATTTTTGTATGTAGTAAACAGATCAATAAAACTATATGCCAAGTTTCACAAGTTTTCCGTTGTATACTTTCTTCACAAAAAAATTCCCAAAAAGCGGTAAATTTTGCGAAAAAAAAAAGACAATCCCCCCTTGAGGGGAGATATACATCTAGATTCACCTACATTCACATCTACATTCCGTCGACCGTAGAAGACCTACACTATAGGCCTGGTATCGATGATTCCATGTGAGTTGACAAATTTCATGATTTATTCATTCCCAAATTTTCAAACGCGTTTTCCTCAAAACGTTTTTCAAATCGGTACCCAAAATTTCTGGAAAACCAATGAACCGATTGCCTTGAGGTTTTTTGTGGTTATTCTATACACCATTATCTAGTACCTGTCATAGGATTTATTTTTTCCGTTACTTTGTTTTTGTTTTACAGGGAAAATAACTAATTTTTTGCCCAAAAATCACTATTTGTGTTCAAACGTCCGCCATTTTGTCATAAATCGATATTTTCCAAATCGGTATCTAATTATGGTATCTAATTTAATGATCTTTTTGGTTTCTTTTTCAGATGATTTTTGAAGAAACGCCAGTGGGTACCGTATACGCAGATTTGTTCACGACGCTCCAAGGATCATACAATATCCTTGTATATTTTTGATATTTTTGAATAAAGAAAATTAAACATATTTTTGAATGTATATACTTTTAGATAATTCCCCCCCAATTCGAAATTTCAAATAGTTTTCCTCGAAAAAATTCACAAAAATGACCTTCTTTCCGGCTCCTTGGTGTATATCTCCCCTCAATTAGCCTGTGATATTGCCCAGAGTGCGCGAATACCGCTAAAGCCGGAAAAATAAAATCTTTGTTCCACAATAATTACGCCGAGTCGTGAACATGCTGGTGCCCCTATCGGCAAACGACTAAACTAATTTGACGAAAAAAAAAACAATACGGCTTCGGTCGACAACCAAGTGCGTACTCGATTGTTAGAAACATTCGAATTCCGTACGAAACAACAGAATATAACATGAAGATGTGCGACAATCACAGAACAAAGCATAACTCGAAGCTTGACTTACCGTCGTAATTGCGTTGTTCGAGGTTTTGCGGAAGCGCCGGTATTCTCGGGCTGTTGGCAAGGTAATTTCTCTCGACTGGCGACAAGGGATCCGTGAGAGCCCTGGCACAAGCGAGATCACCGGAGAAGCACGCTAAATGAAGAGCCGTGTTGCCCCGGAAGTCACGGACCGATGGATTGGCACCAGCGAGAATGAGTCTCCTCGCGATTCTCGATTGTCTCGTGAGGACCGCTAGATGCAACGGGGCCTGGCAGTCATCGTTCAAGATATTCAGTAGACACGGGTGAGGGGCCATCCGTATCAGACTGAATGCCGCTTCCAAGAAACCTTGAACTATGGCGATGTGAAGTTGCCTGCGAGTGTAATGACATCGAACGCGTCAATATCAAGAGAAGCGACGGCGTCTTCACGTCAAAGGTTACATACGAATAGCCGTCATCACACCGAAATGACCCGGCCGATTTTTTCCATTACGTACTAACGGTGTCCTCCCGATGGATCAAAAAATTACGGTACGTATTTTCAGCGGACGAAGGAACCGTGCGAAAGTGAAATATGTTTTAAAAAATCGGGCCTGTGCTACAGTCGAAAAAAAAGCTTTCTTTAAGGGGTTACCCCCACTTGCGATTTTGAAAAAATCGACTTTTTTTTTATTGCATTTTTTTGAAGTATAAGTATCTGAGAATATGTCCTGAAAATTTCAAGTCGATCCGAACAAAATTCACTGAGATATGAGCGTTGAAAGAGAAGAATCCGCGTTGAAAGTGCGTTGAAAGAGAAACTTTAAACGCGTTTTTCTCAAAATGGCATTTCTGAAGTCGGTGACCAAGATTACTCGAACACTAATGAGCCGATCTTCTTGAAATTTTGCAGGCTTGTTTAATACATAAAAATGTAGTCTTCAATCGTTCGATTTTTTTTTCGAAAAACAAATGGCCGTTTTATAGCCAAAAAACGGCCGTTTTTTTTCGTTAAAATCGAACCATCAACTTTGACTGTCCGCCATTTTGTGAAAAATGAATATTTTTTAAAATCCTTCGATTAAAGACTAGTTTATACTTATATTTGACTACATCCATCCGCATTTTTTTTTCAGATGATCCACTTCGCCGCAATGTTGGTCACCGCAAACCGTGTATATAAAAACATTATTTCATTGACGGCCATTTGCCACTAAACAATGTAATATTTTTCAACAAAAAAATTACTGAAAGTTCTTCAAGATGTGTTCTTTAAGATGGTATATCGATCGATTAAAAAAGTTTTGTAGTTTTCTTTTAAAAAATTCATGAAAGAGGCCTTTTTTTGCGCTACAAGTGGGGATAACGCCTTAATTAAAAACTCGAGCTTCATAATTTTTTTCAGATTTCAACGGAACTTTTATTCTATATTCACGAGATGTGGTACTTTGAGGGAGAAAAAAGTACTTCTGGAGTATCATTGTGAAAAACGAGTTATTTTTTATAAGAAAAAGTTTAAAAGATAGAAAAATGTGATTATAGCTCGCAGAGATGAAAAATGGATCGTTTGCACATATAGCGAGATCATAGAGCGGTATGTAAGCAATGCAAAGCGATATTGTTTATAACGCTATAAATGCATGCGTTTTTAAAACCCCGTTAAGGGGTTAGGCTACTGGGAAAATGCTGAAAAATCGATTTTCGCTTGAGGCAACTCAAATTGAAGAGGAAAATCCATCATATGTTGCAGGAATCTCAGATGGAAGGTAAACGGTGGATTGCAACGATGGGCTGCTGGTAAAACGTTGAGTGCTTTTTTTCTCTCAAAATCATGTTTGTAAAAACGGTGTACAGGATTTCTCGATATCTAATGCACAGATTATCTTGAAATTTGGTACGCTTATGCAGTGCAATAGTAGTTTTGACCGACGTTTTTTTTTTCGTAACATTAATATGTGATTATTATTAATAATCTGATTATTAATAATCTAAAAATTAATGAGATAAGTTAATAGTAAAATTAATTAATAGTTTATAGATTAAATTTATAGATTAAAATTTATAGAAAAAAAATAGATTAAATTAATAGTAAAGTTATTAACAATCATGATGGCATTCTTCCTCGAAAAAACGAAGAAAAAAATTTCTCCGAATAATTGGAACGCGATAAAAAAAAAGCAGTCAAGTTCCAGCCGATATTGTCTAGCTTAAGAAAAAATCGTGTTTTTCGTTTCAGATCAACCGGGTAGCCAAAATCAAGTACACCCTTGAGCCCCTCACGTTCAAAGGTCCCTCACGAGATTGTTTATAACTTCTTTAATGATTAATATTTTTTATGAAATTTAGTAGACAACGTCATCAATGTACATAAGAATAAATGTCCGAAAATGTTCAATCATCTGACTTATTCGTTGAAAATTAATTGTTTTGCATAACCCTGGTTTTTGCGTTGTTAAAGTAGCCTAACCCCTCATTTGCTCAAATTTGAGCTCAAATATCTCTTCGCGCGGGGGAAAATTGTAATACTTTGTTCAAAATTCGATAAAAGGTCAACGGCACGAAAAAACACGTATTTTTTGTTGTTGAATATTCTCGTTCGATCGAGCGGAAAAACAGGTCGTCGAGAGATCGCGACATACGCGCGTGACGTCGATAATTCATATAAGCAGAAATCGCGCAATCCCGAGTTTCATTGACGATGTTAATAACAACGCATCGTGTTAACCGAGAAAAATAGCGACCCCGCCATTGATGCAAGTGCGCTGCAGCAGGATCTTTGTATTTGTCATAGAGCGTGTGGACTGAGAGTGACGTGATTTTACTAACGACACGAAGATTGTCCCAAGCAAAATAGATTTTCGAGACCATTCTCCTCTAATACAAACGATGAAACTTTTTAGACTGCTTTTCGCTCGTACCAATGAAAACAGCGGTGAGCATTTTTCTAAATGTGAATTTGCCATTTATTTAACCTGGAAAACAATAAATAGCCAGTTCCCCCACAAAAGCCTGCATCAGAAGTAAGCGGCCGTTTTGTACCAAACATTCAAATTAAAACTCGAGCTTTTCAGGTTCTGCGTAATATGTGTACTTGTGTGTAAACGCATAAAAATGTTTGTGTAAATATCGATGGAAGAAAAGTTAAAAAATCACTGTATTTTGGGACCAGACTGTTGCAGGTTTCCGGAAGTTCGGCAAAGTTCCATGTGAAATTGGTACAAACACTTCTGCAGTTTTCCCATTCTCCAAATAGTTCAAACATGCCTCAGATCAATTTTAACAATTTGATTTTATTTATCAGTCCATAGTAGTTCATCTTACTTCCATGCATCGGCAAACGCCATAGCTTTAACTTTTCAATTTTCAACAATAAAAAAGGCGGAATTCTTTTTTACTACTGTACGGAGACAAACGTCTCCGGATGATGTAGTTGAATATGGAGGCGCTAAGAACAAGAAGTAACGCTCTCGGCTCCATCGTTAAGCAATCAACCTCAACTTACGTATCGCCGTCGTCATCCTGCATGTAATAGAGTTCCCAGGGTTCCTGCGTGTATCGCCGTGCCTCTTGGCTCCCATGATTGCGAGATTGCTGCCTCTTGACCGGGGTCAATTCGACCGTAGGTTCGCTCTGGACTTTGCCACGACCGAGACGATCCAGTTGAATCTTTTCGAGGCTCAGCTGACCGAGACTCTCGCTAAGCCCGAGGTCCAAGCCACTGTCGGTTCTCATTGGCTCCGACACGATGGATTTTCCGTCGTTTGTACCGTAAGCTCTCGAAGCCGGACGATCGCCGCCACCCGCGTCACTCTTGGATATCTTCTGACCAGAATCATAGGAGCTTCGACCGCCTAAGGGTTCCTCCTCTTCGATTCCGAACTCTGAGGATTGGAGCAAATTAACGTCGGACGAGAGAAAGCCCGAATCGACGATGCCGGAGTCCTGTCGACCATCGGAGCTAAAATCCTCTCCGTATTTCTTCTCGCCGCTGAAAGCGTCCCCCTTTGTCGTTGTGTCGTTGCGTAGCTGCTGCCACATCTTCGACTCTTCGTTGCTCGCTTTTTTTTTCTCGTGGAGGACAAATGTTGTTATTCCCTCGTCTGTAAGGTTCGTCAATTTTTTTTTTCTCCAAATATCGTCAGAGTTTCGCTCGTTGAGTTCAGGGTCATATGAAAAACGTCTTTTATCGTTACCCCTCCCTCGTGTATGAGATTCTCCGAAAGCTCCTTCTCTAGCGCAACCTTCAGTTGTCTCTGTTTGTTTTCTCCAACGTGGACACTTCCAAATTTATCATTAGCCACTTTTCGCGTTATTATCGCTATCAATATTTGATTGCTCGTTTCGTTTCTCGTTTCGTTCGTCGGACGTTCTCACAGCGATAATGCCGATTTTTTTGGGCCTTTTTTGTCGTTCGTCCGAGCGCCAGTCACGCTCGCCAACCTAATAACGTATTCGGTGAGACACTGTCGTGTAAATGGTCGATTTTCCCTGTGCCGTTATGTCGTTGAATGAAGATAAATGCAAGTCGTTTCTCGAAGATTCTTCTGTTTTTCGTGTCGCGCGTGTTTCGCGTCTCCAATCAGCTGACCGATTCTTCGAGTCATGTAGCGTTTTCCGCTGTTAAAACACTGGCGACACTGGATATCTCACCGTCTAGCGGTACAGCTTATTAAAAACGAGCAGGGCATGTACGCCATCGAGAAACACCGTCGTTGGTCAAGTTACGTACAACACACGAGCTAAAGTCGTTACTTCGTGGTCTCGATTTACCTTCTTATCGTCAAACTTTGAATTTATTATCGCAATCTAAATGTTTGTGTTTTCTAACGAACGTACATGTCGATTGACTGGTGAGCTCTCGTAGCTGACTGATCCTCCGAGTTTTTTGCGATCAAGCATCGCCGTAGTGGCGCTCTCTCCCTCTGCGCGGCTAGCTGCTTTCTCCCCACTTCGCGGCCACGAGCGGGACGCAGGAGGGGCGCGAACGCGCCTTCGAAACGGTCAAGTGCCTTACGCACACGCTTTCCCCGGTAGTGCGTACTTTTCTCGTTCATGCAAAGTCCACGCGATGTCGGAAGATTCTGAGGCTCGCGGCGTCGCGAGTCCAATAAAAATATCCATACGTCGTACAGCGCCACCGGACGAATTCAAAAAGAAAATCGATAATCTCCGAGCTCTGCGGCTAACAGGAGCGCGTGCAAGAGAACGAAAAGATTTTCGTTTAGCGAGTTTTTGAACGGCGGTGACGCGAACGAACACTAATCGTATCGAGAAGTGGGGGGTCTTTTGCGAGGTTTTGAATGTTGGGAAAACCCATCGTCCTCGAGCCAACCAACTACGCCTGACAATCGCTCCGACGCTCTGCATAACGTTGATGCCGTGTACTTGTATAATGAGATGTACTGTTGAAATATTTTTGCGCTTCTAGTATCACGGGTATATATTAAGCCTCGTTATACTTGAATACACTTTGCTTCAGAATGCTTGTGGACGATTGAAACGGTACCGAAAGTCCTTAATCAGTCATTATTGAGCAGTACTATCGGATAGTCATAAGTTATGATAATTGACATTATTTTTTTACAGAAATTATTATTTTGTATGGAAACCGGTGTGCTGGTCTAGTGGTTAG
Source organism: Ophion ellenae (assembly GCA_963210295.1). Taxonomy (NCBI): domain Eukaryota; kingdom Metazoa; phylum Arthropoda; class Insecta; order Hymenoptera; family Ichneumonidae; genus Ophion; species Ophion ellenae. The sequence goes on from OY723391.1 coordinate 2,071,394, forward strand.
CGTGTTTGCCTCTGAACCAGCTCATCCGGAGATCGCGGGTTCGAATCTCAGTCTCGCAGGGTCAGAGAAAAATAAATACGAGCGTGACGTAGTTCCAGTTCTAGACGTATGGCACTCACACGGACCGGTACGTGTGTTGGTCGTGTCTGTGAGACTGTAGATCGCGGTTTATTTATCGACGAAACGCGACTAGCTGCAAAACTGGGACCGGCTGTATTCGTATATGTTTCCCGCAGTTTCCCTATACCCATGGCAGAAATGTCATGGTGAACGCGATGCGGAGGGGGAAGTCGGCTGCGGCCGCAGGGTGGGGATGAGTTCGGGAATATGGTGGGGAATGTAATAAGGGGGAAGAGCTCGTACAATGGAATCTGTAATAAAAAAATTATTTCGCTTAAAATTTTGGTGCAAACGGTGTTGGAAAACATGATTAAAAAATAGACGCTTCTCCCAATACGTAAATGAGTTTTTATTTTTCTCCTTAGAAAATTAATTTTATTTATCATATATTTCATTTTCCAACGCGTTTCGTCGTGAATTTTTTTAACCCGCATTCTCAGCATAAATAGTCAACGGAGAGAAAACAATGATCTCGATACATGTTTTTCACTTTGAAATTCATTCAATGCATATCCTAAGCCGCAGTACGGCCACACAAATATGTCAAACCCGATCGGACGGAGAACGTCGCTCTGCTTCGTGTTCACGCTGACTTCGATACCGACTTGAGCGGTGATCACGACTCGCGCGCCTACAAGGGAATCTGCAACCTCGACAGAGGCGATGATCACAAAATTATATTCCCGAACTCGCCGCCCCGATTTAGCGCCATTCCCAAGGCACGCCGAAAACGGGAGCTTTGTACATCTCCTTACTAATCTCTGGTAAATGAATTTCACTGCTTTCGTCAAACAAAATCACTATATTTGGCGTATTATGACGCAATTAAAGCGCAAATGGTTCCATCTATTACCTAAGGCCATATATTTTATCTTGTATTATACTTATTTATATAATACAAGATTGCGGTCTAAATTAATTTCTGAGTTCCAACGTATACTCTTATGCGGGTTTTTACGTATTACACTTTCCTATCACTCCCTGCCACGGTCTCACAACGACGGTAGTGGGAGCAGGCACCCTTAGCGGCTGTTTTTTTAATTCTGTTTTCTACCGCTTGGTGCGCGACGGCGAAAGGAAGTGGCGTGCGACGAAGAGAGAAACAGCTCTTCCATCTCTTTCCTCCCTGACCGGAAGGCATGCGCCGTTGTCTCCAACTTAATTTACCGTATTGTCGTGTAAGCTGCATAATTGGGAAAGCAATGAAAAATAATGTGTTGATTCAAAAGAAAGATGATTACCATTATAATTAACGTAATTGAGCTTTTCTATATATTCAATAAGTTTGTCTTAATACCTAAGCGACCGCGGTGCATATATATATATATATATATAAAAACTTAAGAAAAGCACAGACTGTCTGTAACGCTACAGCTGTTTCCCTGCTGACTACGATTATGTGTTTATGTTTTGTTGCGTCATCACGGGCGCGTGATGGTCGTCAATGCTATATCGCTATGAATGACATGTGTCAAGAGTTCCCTAAAAATTGCGGGAGAAGCCTGTCCCAGCGGCCCAGGCCACCGCAGCCGCAGGCTGCACGGAAAGCCTACGCGCGGTCGCTGCGCGACCCCCGAACAACCTTGTGAATGATATTCATCTGTAGTATTTCGAGAAGATAGTTTAGCATGATTGCCACATGCTCAGCTCGTCTGCCTGGTATTTTGGGTTCAACTCCACTCATTGTCAGCTTGTTTTTTAAATTTGATTCTTAATTTTTTTTCACCTGTGATTTCGTAATCTTAGAATTGATTATTAATCCTCAACGAATAATTTGTGAAATTCAAGCAGCGTAATAAGTATGAACAACCTTCGTACAGAAGACCATGCTGAATAACTCACCTCTGTTGCTATAAAAACACGATTAAAAAAACTTGTCGCGGGAAATCGCGTAAGAGATCGTGGTATATGGTTGCAAATAAAGGTCATATTGATAATCACGCCACAAAACCGGAGGTAAACACCTTGAACGAATACAGCGGAAAGACACCCTTTGCTAATGGCAACGCGTAGCGGCGCCTAGGGAACTTAAAAGTGGGGACCATAAGCGTGCCTACCTCCACCTCGAAAATTTAGCTTCGTTGCAAGACCGTATGTGAGTACTGTATGTAAGACCGTGCTCCCTACCCACACGTCGCTAATTTCACCTAACATCCGTTGCGTCCACAGTCGTCGTAAGGTATTCCTTTCACGAACCCGAATATTTAACAATTAATTGATTTTCGTCTATTAAGGGCTTACAACACTGTAAACGTGTAAAATTAAGTAATTTTTCGCGATTTTTTTTAGTTGGAAGCACAAGAGGATAATAATATTCAAGGATGTTATTAGTCATATATTCAGGTGGACAAAAAAGAAATGATATTAAAAAATTATACAAAATAGTAATACTGGAGCCATTATAGCAAGGCGTGTTGATTCTGAGACGCTCTGCGGCACGCAGTATAACTGAGGCAAATTTGAATTTAAAAAAAAATAATAAAAATTCTATTATTGAACATGGGTATAGCTAAAGAAGTACGTAGGGGATTTTGAAAAAAACGAATTTTGGTCCAATTGACAAGCATTTCAAGTAAAAACTCAATTTTTGACAGAAACAAGGACAATCATTTATTAATTGAAACGTGCAAAAATAAGAAAAAGCATTCTTCATTAAATAATTTGTGAAAAATCATCATTTATTATCCCGCAATAACATTATGTATTTTCATCGATTGCCAATTCAGGATGTCTGACCATTAGCACTCTGTTAAACGAAAGTTTTTTTGTTTGAATAATCAGTCATGGAGAATAAAAGTCTTCTACCATTCGAAGTGTATATATGGAAAAAATCTGGCTATATTCATTGTACTCTTTGTAAACTGCGATTTTGGGGTCTTTTACCTTTCCTGCCACGTCGTGTACTCCTATAGTGGCAAAATATGTCCTCGGCACCGACAGGCCATAAAAAGTTACAAGTCGCGGAGGAAGATCACCGATCGCTACGAATTAACGTGCTCGAGAATTCCTTGCCGTACTAAAGGCTCGCACTGGGCTCGCGGTAACAAATGATGGGTGTTCTTCTTCAGATTAACTACTTGTCCGTTGTCGAGTTCCAGTTTTCCATAATCAACGAGGCATCTCACCTACAAATGTTCAAATCGAGGATTTCCTTATTTTATTTTAGAGATTGTTGTTTCACTTGACCCTTCATGACATCTTGGGACAATTTAAAAATGGTCACACCGACGCCCCCATTCTTCATTAATTTCCGTATGAACAGTAATAATTAAATCAGGCCCTAAACATGATGGTGCGTATTTTGAATATAGTGAAATATGGCAAAAACGAATAAACTTGTGAAATCGATACCTTTTTTTAAATCGCGTTGGTGTGAGATAGGAAAACAAAACTTTTTCTTCCGACACAATAACAATTTCTTCACATTTAGTATCCCTGATGCAATTCGTCGAAAAATACTTCTACAATGTATTGAAACACGAGCCCAATCAGAACAATTGTTGTTACATTATGTGAAGGAAGTTATACTTCTACATAATATCGACATAATATTTATACATAATATTCCCTCCCTATAATTTTGTTTCCAACCAGACTGACATTGTGCTTGTAGAATGAAACCGCATTGACAAAACCAATTTTTGAATGGAATTCTGTTTAAATATCTTTTTACCGTATCAAAGTAAAACTTTGGCGAAAAGTATGGTTATAGTTTCTCACTGTCACTGGTTGTACGGAAATAAATTTGATTACCTCGATGTAAAGGGATTTAGGTGGAAGAACATCCATGGTGAGATTGAGACCATGACCATCGCCTATGGATCTCATGTAAGTCGCTAAAGTTTTGCTGTACGTGTTGAACCATTGGATTTCTGGTGGTATCAAATTAGCGTTCACCTCGGGTGGCAAAATACTGCCAAATTCCCATCGCATTTGCCTTAATCTCCTCATTCTATTGTACAAGTACGTCAACAGACACCGCTTGTTGCGATTCAGTACTATATGACGAAATTGTACTGATAAATACAGCGAAGAGTCACCCGACATCATATTCCGCCTGTTGAATAAAAGGAAATCATAGAACATATTGAGAATTGCAGGACTTGTAAAATAATGTCTGGTGTACGGAACTGATATGGCAGACCTTTGGTAATTTCGTATTGAAATTGGGAAATTATTTTGAGCACGCGAAACGTTTATGGAAGTGATCGTTTCGAACGTCACGTTACAAGTTTTTGAAAAACTTTAAGATATGAGCTATTGCGTGTGAAAAATTCACAAAACTTACTGAACTTGATTTTACGTGAGATAAAATCCTGCCTTTTATAAGATAAGGTCTACAGCAGAAATAATGTCACCCTATAGGTAAAATCGCCCATTCTTCCAATTTATGGCATTATCTTTGGCTTGTGACCCTTTCTAAGGGGTGAAAAAGGGGTTTTAACTTTAAAATCTTTAAAAAACTTTAAAAACTAAAAAAAAAAATACACAATTAATGCAGGCATATAACTGTGGTTATCGTCATAATTGGAATATATGCGCCACCCAATATAAGATAATGGGTGTACGCAATGCGGTTAAAATAAGTTACTTTATGCTTATCTTTAACATACAACGGACCATTAAGAGGTCGTGGATTCAATTTCTCGGATTGTAGCTTTGTTGAGAATCAGAAATTTGAGCGCTATGATGCTGCAAAGACATCCACAGGCTGGTATGCAGATGTATCACTCGTATATAATACGCTTACATTCTTGACATAGGTTTGCAACTTCCCCTGCACCCATTCGCGAAATATGTATGTACTACCGGCTCAATGTTGAAATACTCACTCATCAAAGATACTTACGCATCGTTCGAATTGGCTGTATAAAGTGTCCGCATCTCTTCCAAAACCTGACGAACTATAGGATCCTAGGAAAAAATAATTAGCTAGTGAGCAAAATGTCCAATGAAAAGATGAACATAATTTTCATTGAAAAATGGAAATCCAAGGAATAAAGTCCTGCACTCTCCTATTTAAATCTTCAGCTAAGAAAGCAAAAAAGCAAGAATCCATCATTGTCTTACACACTCATGGCGCCATTATATTTTCTCTAAAGTCGTTGAACATAAACAGAAACAGTAAATGAGGAGGCTATCGATTGCAGAATATATTTAATAAATTATGTATAACAAATATTTTATAATGCAAGGAAAGATATCGCACATCTAGTTGATAAAACATCTTGCAGCCAAGTCTTCTCTTAGACAGGTCACATTTTGAGTGAACAAAGAAATAGAACCTGTTTGTCTTTAAACAAAGTAGAGGTTTCTTTCCTTTTTCCCAAAATATCAGTCCTCCAGAATACTTGGAATAAGCAAAACAGCTATCTATCTTGGAATCATATTGAATTCATCGGCATGTGCCTTTTTCCTGAGTAAGAAACAAAGGTATCTTAGTATTTGATTGACCCAGTTACACAACTCTCCGTGAATCGAGTTAACCAGAGTTTAATGCGCTAAACATTGTTCTAATTGGTCCATGGTATTCAAGCAAAAAGATAATAAGTAATTGATTGCAACTCATTTCTCAATACATCTATGTTCCTTGTTTATCACCTATGTTTTGACGTTTGTTTTTGTTACGAGGTTATGTTTTACTCTGCGTACTATCTTTTTTACTAAGCCAAATGAATCAAATTTATATCGTACACTACATACTACCCATCATGATTCATAATTTTGTTCTTTACCGGTTCTGAAATTAGCGCAATATGGAATACATATATGTGATTTTATACGGTGACCGGCTGACAAACAATCCGACGAAAAATTCACATTCCGAAAGACCTGGATGTATTTCCGTTAGAATAATAATAGTAGGAGTCGCTCACGTTAAACGATCGAATATCGTCAGAGAGATCCAGCTCTGAAATAAGTTTAATTGCCTCTTTTCCGAACATTTCTAATTTTGTTTATATTTAGTATCCGCGGTACATCTCAATAACAAATAAAAAATATTTTTCACGTTCTCAGTTTACAGGCGTCCGGTGCCAATGCCGGCAGTCGTGTAGACTAGAGCACTGTCTTGGATACAGGCATGGAGGATAGAGTGGGAGGAGTCCGAACTATTATGGAGAGACTTGAAAAAAGTGCTACAAAAATGTGGTCAAACAGGGATGGCGCCACTATTGCTAAGACCTCGAGAAGTGAGCTGCGTGTGACAGAGACGGAACAAATAAATAATGAGAAGTGAGCTGTGTATGAGGCAGAATGATACGTGAGAAGTGGGCTGCGTGCGAGAGAGATGTAAAATGATATATACCGGAGAGATCTCCGTAAATGCGTAAAGATAGAAGAATATTTTTAATATAGCAATGCCCGATGAACAATATGCATTAGTTGCATAATTAAGGGGAGAGTAGAGGTTTCAGCGTGAAAAAAAAACACTTTTTTGCAAATTTTTTTCATCTATATGGATAGAGTAAATTTATTAAAACCTTTTGTACATTCTTAAGTGTCATTTCAAGAACATTCCGTGAAATTTGTACGCGAAAATATCCACCAACAAGCCGGTGACAAAGCTTTTCCAAGAACGCCTTTGGAAAAACATGATTTGCGGTGTTCACTGTATCTCAGCTAGAAATTATCTGAAGTCAAGTACCATTAAAATTTAGTCAAAGTATCATCAAATTCTCCCCCCAACGGTCTTTCATAATTTTTTTTTCATTTCTAAATTTTTGGTGATCATGTAAAGTGAAAAGTGCTATTTTTCATGAAAAACTCCGCCGTTTTGGGGGTGGAAAACCCCCTCAATGTGAAAAAAAATCTCAAAATTAACCTTTGGGGGAAGGTATTCTATATGTAGAAGTGTGTACCAAGTTTGAAATAAATCGGTCACGTAGTTTTCGAATGGCAGTGAACACGGACATTGAAAAAGTGGTTTCGAGAAAACCGCGTTTGAAGTTTTAGAAGCTAAAAAGTGAAGAAATTTTTTTTTTCAACTCACACTGAATCATCGATTCCAGCTCCATAGAGTAGACTCCCTGCAGTAGCTTCGATCTCTTGAGCCTTTTTTTTCAAGCCTTTGCCTTATCCTGGCTTCTTTGCTCTGCTTCTCAGCTTGTATCTCGGCCCTGTTGATGCGACAATTATCCTCAAATCTTGCGTATTCGTGAGCGCTCAGCGCAACGCCGATGTTTATATCCGACAGAAAGGTGAGAAAAGCACCAGCACCTTCATTGAAAGTGCATGCAGCCACACAGGATGCAAATTTAACGATTTGTTTGCTGCCAGGTAATTTTTCGGTGCAATCCTCCAATTTAGCTGCTTCAGACTTTCGTTGGCATTTTGGGTAAAACCTCCAAGACACCTTTCAAGAAGTTCATCTTTGCTCAGATCTACGTAAATCGGTTTTCGGTAAGACATCTTCTGAAAGTGGAGTGTAATTGTGTTTAAAATTTTCCACTCCTGTTGTGGCCAGAGCTTTTTGATAAGGACACCACGAGTCCTCGCCGCTCAGGCACTTATCGTGATGAGGGTTATCGTCTGTCGACTGCTGGTGGTAGTACGTTGCCCAGATGGCATTTTTCATTTTTTTCTACCGAATCACAATTATGTCTTATTACTGCTCCGTAGTATCGACTCAAATTATCGATGACTTTTCCGGTGAGTTTTCCTTTGCCGCCGAGTACTTTACTTCGCCGTTTTTTACCTGAATTCTTTCCTGTTTTCACGACTTTATCTTCAACCGTTTTTTTTTACCAGATCACATAGACGTGTTCCCATTCTCTTTTCCACGTGACCTACACATTCTTTTTTATTTATAGTGAAATTTCTACCGTAAGGTTTCGCTTTCACTAAATTGCTATAAGTTTTGCTATCGTCGTCTCCGACATAGTTGCTGATCTTTGCTCCATACTTTTCCTCTGAGCGTAGATCACAATTGGCACATTTACCTGGATTTAAAAGCCAAGACCTTCATTTTTACAACTTTTTAACGCAACTGAACCATCACACTGAGCACATTTCACCAAACTTGCAATTGTTGAGAAAACAAGCAAAAAATCGACGATTCTATAATGATTTTCAACGTCTTCCGGCACGCTCGCACTGGTATTCAACTTTATCTTTTTCGATGATGCACTCTTCGTATTAGCTTCATCCTTATTTTTTTACATGGAGTAGGCCTTTTTTCTATCTGCACAAATACGTTCTTGTATCTGTTCGGTCACCTCTTGAAACTTTAGAAAATCTCGGCACTTTTAATCAGAACATTTCTTGACAAAATTATAAAATCACTGAGAACAAGCGCTCAACCGAACGAACAACAACTAACTGACGCTCGTTTCTCTTTTGAAAATATTATACACCTATAATATATGTATAGGGCTTTTGTTACCTCTCTTTACTCAATACGACCTTTTCGAAACAATAATGGGAAGGACGATCGCCAAGTGGATAAACTGCATACCTGCTCGTCAGCTGCGCGCTGCTTTTCCGACTGCCCGCAGCTGTCGGAGCTACAGTGTTAGAGGAGCGGGACTCAATAGTCAATAACTTCGAGAGTTTTGCGCTGATTGACTTGAAATTTTGGGATTATATTCTTGAAACGTTTAGCTGTAAGAAAAGACAAAAAAACTCGATTTTTCAAAAGTGCAAACCCCTACCCTCCCCTTAATGTGCCACCGAAAAGTAGTGGAGTATTTTGTCGTTCCATTTTTCTCTCATTATTTCCTTTAGTCGTCTCGTAGAAAGTTTTAATTATTTTTGTTATAGTTATTATTTTGTTTATTTCGAAGCGAGGTACCCTGCCGTTAAAAAGTTTGGATAAACCAGTCGATATTTCTTGCCGCACCAAAAGTTACATTGCTTCGTCAAAAAAAAACATAACCAAATGTACCGAACGGCGTTTTGAAGGGAACAAATTGAGCTTTGTTTTGTTTTTTTTTAAATATTTTTAATGGTTTTTTTTACCCGGTACGCACTTTTGTACGCAACTGTTTTTCGGCTTTTTTCGACCATCGGGAATTGGACGCATGACACATGGAAGAAAAAAATTTGTCATGTTTATCCATGATAAACTTGAACGGGGTAACAGGAGGTCCATTTTTTACTGATCGTTGAAGTTGTGGTTATTCTCATCGCTGGCCGCCTTTGCTTGACACATGACCGCAACAGCTTTCAGTCTTTTAGCAAGCGCCTTTTTTCTTGTAAACTTTTCTTTGTATCGCATTTGGGTTGACATTTGGACGCTTTTTTTTATTTATATAAAATATTTCGCGAAAGACTGATCGTAGGATGCTCAACGCTATGGCTGCAGGAAAATCGCGCTGTTGCCACGATTACAGCGCCGCTCTCTATACGAGTATGAGACCTATCTATGCATGAGGTGCGAATATATGGGACATATAGAGGGTACAAGCTCTTACGTCAAGTACCTACGTCAAAGATGAAAAAAGTTGCGTAAATTTATACTTGATCGCCTGGAATTTTCAAAATTTTCTTCAGATTTTTTAAAACTATTTTCGCTCGAAACTCTGATGAGTAGGATGGCTTAACTCGAAAAGTATGGCGTTCATAACAAAATATCAGGAGAAGAACCTTTTTCAATTTTCGATTTTAAATTCGTTTATATCTTTACCGATTTTTTTTCTGACATTTTTTTGAACAATTCATTGGCGTATCTCGAAAACTATTGAGTTAGAGATAAAATATCAAGGAGGAAAAATGTTGCAGTGTTTCGTTTTGAATACATTGACATTTTTCAGATTTATTCCAACATTTTTTTACAATGTTGTTTTTTCGGGTCGTTTCGGTGCCTTTAAAATATTTGAAAAATATCTGAAAAAATGTCATCGTATGTAAAACGAAATACTGCGCCATTGTCCCCTCTTGATACTTTGTCTCTAACTCAATAGTTTAGAGATACGTCAATCAATTGTTCGGACGATGCACCAAGGTTCGGACAACAAAATGTCCGTAAACAATTACGAAAAAATTAAAGCAAATTTAAAATCGCAAATTAAAAAAGTTTCTCCTTCTGATGTATTGTTATAAACCCCATACTTTTCGAGTTAAGCCACTCTACTCATCAGATTTGCGAGCGAAAATAGTAAAAAAAAAACTCAGAGGAAAATTTTGAATTAATTTCAGGCCAACTAGCATAAGCTTACGCAACTTTTTACATCTTTGACATTTCCTCTTGAACCCTATAGTTCTTGAGTTACGTCGCATTTTCCAAAATTTGTCTTTTTTAGCCAAAAATAAAATAACTTTACAAAAAAATCTTACGAAACTTAACAAAAACGAAAAACGAAGCTCCTGCTACCCCGTTCAAGTTTATCATGAATAAACACGACAACCTTTTTTCCATGAGTCATGCACTCAATTCTCGATGCTCGAAAAAAGCCGAAAGACAGTCACGTATAAAAATGCGTATTGGGTTGAAAAAATCATAAAGGTGAGGTTACAGTTTCGCCACTGAATTTTTGTAATGATTTTGTTCCAATGTAGTGAACACTATGTTGTGTTTACGTTTATACACGTTTCTGATAAGGATAGTTTTAAAACGTCACATTTCTCACAACATCTCGCAGCTTGTGTAAAAATACTTTTTTCTAAATCACCATTATGGCGAAACAAATTATAAAGTTTGTATATTTATTTGGTTTTTTCCTTAGGTACACGCTTTTCGCGTTTGTTACCTATTCTTTCCCATCATTATGACCGTTCTTTCCTCTACTGTTTTTACTCCTTTTTGTCTCCATCTTTCTCCCTGTTCCCCCCTGTTGCGGCCGCAGCCGACTTCCCCCTCTGTATTATATTCATCATGGCATTTCTGTCATGGGTATAGGGAAACTGCGGAAAACCTATACCAATACAGCCGGTCATCGAGTTCGCCCCCCAGTCGTGGAACTACTCTTATTTCGCCGCGAAATGCCGAAGAAAAACATTTCACGACGAAATGTACGCGACTGGGATTCGAACCCGGGACCTCCCGGTCCGCTGGTTTAGTGGCGAGCACGCTAACCACTAGACCATCGCACCAGTTTTATAAAGTTTGTAAAAAAAAGTGTTCATGGTTTAGTTTTAGAGATATTGTGTATATTCTATCTGTATTGGATGAAGAAAACGTATTCACTCCTGAAACTTTAAACTTTCAATTAGGAATTTTTTCCAAAACTCATATTCATATGTTTTTACATTCCTTTGAGATATAACATTACTGTATTAGATAACATTACGTTGAACGAAAAAAATAATTGACAAATATTTTTTTTGCGAAATTACTACATAATTGTTATTAATATCGCCGTTGTATTAACAACGGCATTTCCAGCCACGGGCGAAGCCGTTGGCACAGCAGATAAGATATAACTAACTTTATTAGACTACTTTAGAGTGAAAAGTGGGCAATAAACTTCGATAAAATTTTGGAAACTGAATTGTCCCGTGGCAGGTCGAGCGACCTGCTTTGCTAGAATAGTAAATCAATTTGAACTTCTAATTATTTATTACAATATTTTTTAAAAAATGTTTGACTATTCAGTCAACCAGACGCATAAGATTATTTTCGTTCTTAAACGTAATTTTTTAAAAATAGTGGTTGATTTTATTTATTACTTTTTTTTAAATGTACGTATATTAACGATTGAAGTCACCGGAGAAACGGTTTCGCTAGAGTCAGCAATACTACATTCGATTAATTGGCCACCAAGCATCCCGCTAAATGTGCTAGGTAATGCGACCACGGACGGAATAAAAATAATAATAATAACACGTAGGTTCCCAGAAGTTTTCTCAACGGGGTGGGGAATTTTTTTGACGGGAGAAATAACGTTAAAATTCAAACCGCAGGCGGTACCAAAATGGTACCGCCGTGGCGGTACCGCAGCGGTACCCGTCACGGCTAGTCCCGTACGCGCTGAAAGACAAGGTAAATTCCGAAATTGACAGACTCCTCGCGGGGAATCGCATATTCCCATTAGAGTATTACGAGTGGGGAACACCTATCGTTCCCGTAATTAAGTCAAATGGCTCAGTCAGACTATGTGGCGACTATTCGATCACCGTAAATCCCTGGTTAGAAGTCGATCATTTCCCGTTGCCAAGAATTCACGAAATCCTCACCACTTTTCAAGGCGGGAAGGTTTTTTGCAAACTGGATTTAACAGAAGCGTATCACCAGGCACGTCTCGCGGAAGATCTAAAAAAATAGTGGCCATTTCCACGGAACGCGGTATATATATATAAGTCGATCGAGATTTTCGGGTTTCGAATCGACGAGCGGGGAGTTCATCCCCTCGAAAAACGAGTCGAAGCGCGGTTGCAAGCACCAAGACCCCAAAATATCACGATGTTAAGATCATTCCTCGGCACGGTCAACTACTATTCGCGATTTATAAAAGATATGACCGTGACGCTGAGTCCACTAGACGACAATCTAAAAAAAGGGGCGTCCACCTGGTCAAAGGGATGTGATGATGCATTCGCGATGATGAAAAAAACTACCGTCAGCTGAGGTATTGACACATTACAATCCGAAAAGACCGTTAATTCTCACTTGCGATGCCAGCCCGGTAGGGGTAGCAGCGATATTGTCACAAAGAGAGAGCGACGGGGCCGAGTGCCGATCGCGTACGGTAGTAAAAAACTAAGCGATAGAGAAAAGGACTACCACCAGTCAGATAGAGAGGGCTTAGGAATCGTCTCCGGAGTTACTAAATTCTATGAATATGTGTTCGAGAGAAATTTTGAATTAAGAACTGACAGTTAAGGGGTTTGTGCTTTGAAAGTGTGCCATCTTCGGTATTGCCGTTTTCGGCCCAAAAAATCGTACTAGGGCTTAAGGCGTTACCCCCACTTGAAGCGCAAAAAAAGGCCTTTTTCATGATTTTTTTTAAAGAAAACTACGAACCTTTTTTAATCGATCGATATACCATCTTAAAGAACACATCTTGAAGAACTTTCAGTAATTTTTTTATTGAAAAATATTACATTGTTTAGTGGCAAATGGCCGTCAATGAAATAATGTTTTTATATACACGGTTTGCGGTGACCAACATTGCGGCGAAGTGGATCATCTGAAAAAAAAATGCGGATGGATTTAGTCAAATATAAGTATAAACTAGTCTTTAATCGAAGGATTTTAAAAAATATTCATTTTTCACAAAATGGCGGACAGTCAAGGTTAATGGTTCGATTTTAACGAAAAAAAAACGGCCGTTTTTTGGCTATAAAACGGCCATTTTTTTTTTCGAAAAAAAAATCGAACGACTAAAGACTACATTTTTATGTATTAAATAAGCCTGCAAAATTTCAAGAAGATCGGTTCATTAGTGTTCGAGTAATCTTGGTCACCGACTTCAGAAATGCCATTTTGAGAAAAACGCGTTTAAAGTTTCTCTTTCAACGCTCTTTCAACGCGGATCCTTCTCTTTCAACGCTCATATCTCAGTCAATTTTGTTCGGATCGACTTGAAATTTTCAGGACATATTCTCAGATGCTTATACTTCGAAAAAATGCAATAAAAAAAATCGATTTTTTCAAAATCGCAAGTGGGGGTAACCCCTTAACGCTATAATCATCCTTTTGCCACTTGACCATCCACACTTACGTACTGAATCTTTCTTTTTGCTTACTTGTCTATTGAGTTATATATTTATTTATTTACAAAGCTTACATGCTAATATCCTTATATTCTATACCTCTGTTCCTTTATCCTCTTTCTTCTTTGCTATCTTTTCAAATTGTCTAATTACCTCGCACATCTCTTCCACTATCTCCCTTTCCTTAGGTCCTTCCTTCAACCTCCATTTGGACAACCGCTCTTATACCGCAAAAAGCATTTTTAATTATAATTTGTTTGCAAAACTCGATTGCATTTAGGCATTTTAAACTACATGGCATGGGCACAAATACTCATCGGAGCTGTGCTTGAGATTGGCGGTTTATACAAAATATCCATGGTTTTGAAAAAAAAACTTCTACGCACAGAGAAAATGTTGAATATTTATCAAAATGTATTGACTCATGTTCCTTTGGAAACGTTTCTTCTTTTCTTAATTGCAAACTTGCTCTTAGCGATAAATCTGATGAAGCTTTGAAATTTTTCGGCTAATGTAATGGCTTTTTGGTGAGAAGAGCATCATCAAGAATCACTTCTGGCTATATCGAAGGAGCCAAGTCCAAACAATGCTGAATCTGAAAATTATATAACACTGAGGAAAGACGAGAATCCATTGTGCCCGACGGCACCTGGGGCGACGAAAAGTCTCTATCCGCATCTGGTTGAGATTTCTTATCCGTCAATGATAGCGCAGCAACAGAATCACAAAGCTACGTTGACGGAATTACTTCGAAACTGAGCGAAACTTTGAACAGTGATTTCGAGTTCAAAAGGCTCAGAATCGACGAAATAACGTACTTCGTATATGAAATACTAAATTGAAATTTCGTTTGCGAAATTAGTTGAGAAGCGTTATCAACAAAATAAAAAGCGACGTCGAATAAGTATATTTGAGATTCATAGTAAAAATATCAAAGTGCTAAAACTGTGACGATGCATCTTGCCGTGGACGAAAAAAAAACTGTATAAACGTAACGGAATCGTACAATTAATCGTAATGCAATTTACACTTTGACGGAGAAAAAATCAAGGAAAGTATTAAATCATTGAACTTCTGGTTTTTCTTTCATTTTTCGCGAGAATGCTGATAGAACTCCATATGTTTTTTCCCTCCTATTTACGTTTATGTGCCACAACTGCAAAAAAATCGGAAATGTGAGCTATTCGCATATGACTTTCACGGACCACGTAAGCGTCGTCTCTACCATTAGATCCTCATCGTCTAGTATATTTTCGGTCTATTTAGGGTGTTAAACAAAACCAAGAAACGCGTGGTTTCTACTATTGGGTCGATTGACCCGGGGAAAACACCGCTACCCCTACTCGTAGCCGAGTAACCCTTGGTTACGAATATTGGGTCTTATCTCGGTTATTCCCAATATCCTCATTTGCCGTCATAAGCGTATTAAATGTATAAATCTAAGAAAATGCGCGTAACATCATTAAACGGAACTTGCGTACGTTCCGCGAGCATATTCAAATCACAGCGATATATACACGATAGCAGCACCGCCACAGTCATTGACATTTCCTATCACATTGGCTTTCAACAAGAACACGATCTCAGGCAAATATTCCACGAAAAGCCGCAGCTCAAAAAATCAAACAGGAATTCACTCCGCAAACTTTACGCTAGCCATCCGCATGGAGACAAAGAGAAGTCTGCATGATTCGACCCGATAACCAGAGCGGAGTATGAAAACATTCGGGCCGTCCGAATCAAACGGTTGCCCTGCTATCACGAACGACTTAGCGCGAATTCCGCCGCACACCTCATACGCGTTCCGTTAACAAAGCGAAATTGCCCCTTCCATTAGCGCCATTATTTCTAAGAAGAGACACCAAAGATTGTCTCCCACTCACTCGAAAAATTCGCATGCGAACCAAGAAGGGTCAGTGTGCAAAAGGTCGAAGCAGTCTCCCGTCAACTACCATCGACTCAAGTTCTTCTATCATATCTCAATCCCAGTCTTCCGACAATCTTCAACAAATTCAGAGCTCAGCGTTCCGTCAACCAACATCGAATCAACTTCTTCTATCAAGTCTTAATTCAGAAGCCAAACGAATATCTCCAATTAACCTTCATACGAACAGTCTTCATTTTTCCGTGAATATCAGTCTCAATCGACCTCGCGCACCGTTCATATTTATATCCACGCGCAGTGCCCGTCGTAGTAAACACGTCGATTATACACACGACCAGCGTAAAATCCTGCGAGCGCCTTACCAACGATTGTACCAGGCGCGCCAGGCCAAGAGCGAAAGCCCTTGTAACGCGAGCGTCGACAAACATCTACGCGACCGAGCGTCAAACACAACCAATGTAAACTAACTTGACCTTTTCTTTTGGTATCATTCATCGTGGGCCTGATCGCTTCAAACCGTCTAGTAATCTTATGATAAATAACATAGTGTCAATCTTACACCAAGTCTGTCGAATTATCCCTCAATACCGAACTATCGTGTCAATTCCTTAATTCTACTCTTTCCCACGCACTACCCCTTTTTACCCTCATCCCATGCTATTGCGCTAGGCGTAGGCAACAAAGAGGGAAACGAAAATATTATGCTCTCATCCCTTCCGGATGTGACAACACCAAGAAACGCGTGATTACTAATATTGGGTCAGTTTGACCAGGGGGGAAAACCGCTCTCCCTACTGGTAGCCGAGTAACACTTCGTTACTCTCATTGGGTCAGTTTGGCCCGATTTTGATCGACAAACGCGCGGTCACTACCATCGGGTCAGATCGTCCCAGTGCAAAAACTGCTACCCCTAATGGAAAACGAATAATAATCCTCATTGCATTATAATAAGTAATGGAAATTTTTTACATTACATTAGTAATGTGAAAAAATGGCATTACTCATTACATTATATTCTGTAATGTAACAAAAATGCCATTATCCATTACATTGTAATGGGCAATGAAAATGTTTCACATTACAATATGTAATGTAATGAGGAATTAAATTTTTTTACATTACAAAATTTAATTTCATGAGTAATGAAATTTTATTACATTACAAAAAGTAATGCATTATTTGCAACCCGTTGCAAATAATGCATTACTAAGGCGCGTTGCCGCGGGCTCGTGGAACAACAAAAGAAGCCAATAATTCAAAGATATTACCGGCATCTCCATCATGCCGCAATGACGAAAAATAATTCACATCGATGGCGAGTGAGTAGCGGCGGCGGCCATCTCGAGGTGGCACTTATTTTTACACTTGGACTTTGGGCGCTTGGAGGGAAGGAAAATCGGGACAAGATTTTAGTATTATTTTGGAGTTCGTAAGGCACGTGTTGCGGCGAAACGAAACATTTATTTTTCCAAAATATTGCCTTTTGGGTGGAAATTTACAAAGATTAACGCAAGAAATGTGGCGGAGGCGGGACCAGCTCATTCCGCACGCCATTCACCAAACGGTACACTTTTCCTCAGGATTCATTTTGGCGCCGAGCCGACAGGCAAAATCCTTGGCGAATTCCGGCCTATTCGAGAGCGATCCGAGGATCCGGAACTCACCGGGACTGTGTTGGTTTGTATTGATCAAATACTTCAATGCTTCGGCTTTGTATTTTTCGCACCACAGGTTTGCCCCACTCATCCAAAATAGTTGATTAGGCGTCATGTCAATTCCCGGCAATCTCGCTTCCTTTCCGTTCCGTGCGACCGACTTTTCATACGCGAGATACGCTACTTTAAAACCGCCGTTATCGGCGATATTTTCGCTCCGTGTGTCATCACCGTTCAACTGCAAACAAAGCGAAACGTTGCCAATCAAAAACCGGGCCGAATCGTGCATCGTAGGAGAGTAATCTCACGTAATTGGATATAAAAGAGTAAGAACAAACAACACAAAACAACGCCTCTATCTATACGAAGAAAACAGCACTTACGCGAAGGCCGACCTCATCGACCGTGTAATTGCTGTATTGATCAACTATACACTGTACACGCTTGAGGTATTCTTTTTCAGTGCTCGGTTCCCACCAATCCGCGAGTTGGCCGTTCTCGTCCAACTGCCTGCCGTCATGGTCGAAACCGTGTGTCATTTCGTGGCCGATTATCGTCCCGATGGCACCGTAATTCATGTACCCCGGTCGATCGTTGTCGAAGAAAACATCTTGCAATATAGCAGCCTCCAATTCTGTCGCAAAACCGACGAAACTTGCATTTCGACACACCTTAATCCGCATATTTTCGTTAAAAGATCAATAAGAAAACTTGCCTATACCGTTTTCCATGCCGTTGTAGAACGCGTTCACCAGAGTCGCACTCGCGCTGAACTCACTCTCGTCCTTCTTCGCGGACTTTCGCAATTTACCCAACGAATATTCCACATTGAACAGTGAGACTTTCAAACGGTTTTCGTAATACTTATCCTCAGACATTTTGAGCTCTTTGTAAAACTCGTCGAGCTTCTGGTTGTCGAAAAGTTGATCGGAATAGGCGACATGACTGGACAATCGTTCAAATTTTTTCAGCGCTCTCGATCTTGTTTTCTCATCCATCCAGTTAGCCTGTCGTGTTGCATCGTATTGCAATCCATTGGTTGAAATTTGAACAAAAATAAAGAAACAATCACAATAGCGGCGGTAGCGCGTGATTACTGGCCTCGGATTATTTCATTATCTTCGTAAATAAATACGTTATTGGCGCGCATTATATACTGCGAATCCAAGTGTACTATATGCATATAATATTTCATAAATCCAAAATAAAATGAGATACTTCATGTGGAGTTCTACCACAATGATTTTGTATCACAATTCGTCATTCCCTGAGCTTCTGAAACGATTTGGGTAAGGTTCCGAAAAGCTCCCCCCTTTGGTCGAGCTGAAATTTTTCGTTGGACATCACGATGGCTTAGGGCTTTTAATTCAGAATGACAAAATGAACACAGGGTGATATTAAAAACATGGTTTTTTATACTACCAAAATTTGTATAAATTCAAAAATACTATTCATATGACCTCAGCAATAGTTCTCTTGGGACTGTAATTTGGTAACGGTTCATCAGGCGCCAAAATAGCAACGGACTTTTTTGTTCAGAATGATGGTATGTACTCAGAACCCAGAGATCGGGCGGTTAACCTGGGACACCCGGTATACATAGGGAGACCAAAGACACGCTGAGAGGGGAGCCAATGGCGGTGATTTGCGAATACCTGAGGACGTTCGCAAGATTGAAAAGGGCGAGAAGCAGGGGCGACCGAGAGGAGGAGGAATGAAAACAGAGGAGAAGAACGGTGGGACTGGTAAGGGGGCATCCATTAATTACGTGAGGTGATTTTGGCGATTTTTCGACCCCCCCTCTCCCCATGGTGAGATGTCGTGAGATTTTGCTCGACCCCCTCCCCCCTCCCCAAATCTCACGTGAGATTTTTCAAAATGCATACGTTCACGGAAAATAAATTGTAGTAGAAGTAACTGCGGTTGTAGTAGCATTTACTCCACCATGTAAAGTAGTAGGGAGACTCTCCCTACATGATAAAAATTACGCGATTACTAAAATTACTAAAATTACTAAAATTACGTGATATTTGCCGAAGCCCCCCTCTCCCCCACGTGAGATTGGGTGAGATTTCGCTCGACCCCCTCCCCCCCCCTAAACGCCTCACGTAATTAATGGACGCCCCCTAACAGCATACGGCGTTCTGTAGTATAGAGCTTTTTTGAGTTTTTAGTCTGCAGTTTTTTAAAAGTGCTTTATCTGCTTGTGATTATGTTTAGGCCTTGATGTGTGTGTTGTAATATAGACAGACCATTCATTCAGTCAAAAAGAAAAATGTTTGACTGTACGCAAATTCTATCAAGCTGAAATGTTAAAAAATGAAATAGATACATTTAGTGGATTCCGTTTAATTGTTTTTTGAACAGACGAAATCGAATCACAGATTTATTAGGAATAGATTTGTTTTAAACATTGAGTTATTAGACGATATTAAATAGGCCTTGATTTGAATAAATGGATATATTTGAAATAAATAATTCGAATAATGGAATGCAATAGGAATAATTTGATTTCACGAAAAGTCTAGTTCATCCAAACATAAAAAACATTAAACAGACGCATCTAAATAATATTAATAGAATTTTCCTCTCAGTGTATGAACAGTATATGTGAATTAAAAGAATTTTGATTAAAAATTTTTGTATAGCATGTATACATGTATAGCGCGTGTAGTAACAGTTTGAAAACGTATAAATACATTCGTATGATTAAATAAAAAATGTCATGAGCAAACGTAGGTCAATAGCTTGATTCGAATAGGTAAGTATTTGTTGCAATAAAGACAGACTATCAATTCAATAAAATCGAAAATAGAATAGAATAGATCTTGATTTGAACAAATAAATATATTTAAAATAAATAATTTCAATAATGGAATGCAATGGGAAAAAATTGATTTCAGGCAAAAATCAAGTTCATTGAAGTTTAAAAAAAATCAAATAGACGCATCTAGTGAATAGAACTTTTCTGTCGGTGTACAAAGAGTTAACGTGGACGTACCGTTAGCAACAATTGACGGAAGGCTTCCCTGATATCCTCTACCATTTTGGTAGCTTTCCTTTTCACATCTTTATTCGAATTTTTTCTCACGTACATGGCATCGAGGGCGAACGAGAGATCGGAAAGACCCTGAACGCATTGCTTCCATCTTGACAAGCCCTCGCTAACTCCAGTAGTGGCTTGCTCATACGCGACAACTTTTTTCCGCATTTCATCGTTCAGATAGCTCATAGAATTCTTCGCCATTATCCATCCAACGTAATTCGCATGAACTCTGCTCGGAGTATTTGCCATTAACTCCTCCAACTCTGCGATATAGTCCGGTGCCATAACGATCATGTATTCATTTTTCTCCAAGGGCAGCATCGACGATGGCAACAGTTGCTCGACGTATTCTTCCCACGGTACGCTGGAATATTTTTTGGCCAAATCCCCGAGTGTCATTGGGTTGTACACTGTTGCAAGCTCACTATTCATCGTGGACATTGAAATCTGGCAAATAGCGAAAAAAAAACTTGTTCTCAGGTAGCTGCTTTCTTTTCTTTGTCTTCTTGTTTTGAGCTGTTCGTACAAGTTTCAAAGACAAAAATAGGTGTACATACATTGGCCAGTTTCATTTCGAAAACCAATGACTCTCGGAGTTGACGCTCGGCGCGAGGTTTATCAGCGCCCAGGCTCGTAGCAACGTCTACCATGTATTTGTAATACGCCGAGACAATTTCATTGTCCAGACCCTCGATCAGATATTCAGGTTCCAGTCCCAAATGGCCTTGGCCCAGCTATTAAAGTATTCCATTGGCTAGTTTACTCTGTGTGGGTCGCGGGGCATCCTTATACTTGCTACAACTCGATCGACCATACGTACATAGATGGCGTGTCTCGTCGTGTTTTTTAGATCCACGTTCACTTCCAATTCGATAAAATGATTGAAAGAGTGGCCAGCCTTGCGCAATTCGTAGGTTGATTTTTTCCAGTCAAACTTGGTCGCGTTCCACGAATCACCCTCGAGAACGGGCCATCCACCGATCATTCGCATACTCTCCACGAGAGGTTGTGCCCCTCTCGCCTCGATCGCCCCTATACACACGCACATATTTTCCATTCGTTCGCCCAGTATTTATTTGTTCTCTCCTTATCGGACATTTGAGGGCTTACCCCCATTTGCGATTTTGAAAAAATCGATTTTTTTTTATTGCATTTTTTTGAAGTATAAGTATCTGAGAACATGTCCTGAAAATTTCAAGTCGATCCGAACTAAATTGACTGAGATATGAGCGTTGAAAGAGAAGAATCCGCGTTGAAAGAGCGTTGACAGAGAAACTTTAAACGCGTTTTTCTCAAAATGGCATTTCTGAAGTCGGTGACCAAGATTACTCGAACACTAATGAACCGATCTTCTCGAAATTTTGCAGGCTTATTTAATACATAAAAATGTCGTCTTCAATCGTTCGATTTTTTTTTTCGAAAAAAAATGGTCGTTTTATAGCCAAAAAACGGCCGTTTTTTTTCGTTAAAATCGAACCATTAACTTTGACTGTCCGCCATTTTGTGAAAAATGAATATTTTTTAAAATCCTTCGATTAAAGACTAGTTTATACTTATATTTGACTACATCCATCCGCATTTTTTTTTCAGATGATCCACTTCGCCGCAATGTTGGTCACCGCAAACCGTGTATATAAAAACATTGTTTCATTGACGGCCATTTGCCACTAAACAATGTAATATTATTTTATTTTACTTTTTTCCTTAGGTACACGCTTTTCGCGTTTGTAACCTATTCTTTCCCATCATTATGACCGTTCTTTTCCTCTACTGTTTACTCCTTTTTGTCTCCATCCTTCTCCCTGTTCCCCCCTGTTGCGGCCGCAGCCGACTTCCCCCTCTGTATTATATTCATCATGACATTTCTGTCATGGGTATAGGGAAACTGCGGAAAACCTATACCAATACAGCCGGTCATCGAGTTCGCCCCCCCCAGTCGTGGAACTAGTCTTATTTCGCCGCGAAATGCCGAAGAAAAACATTTCACGACGAAATGTACGCGACTGGGATTCGAACCCGGGACCTCCCGGTCCGCTGGTTTAGTGGCGAGCACGCTAACCACTAGACCATCGCACCAGTCTAATATTCATCATGACATTTCTGTCATGGGTATAGGGAAACTGCGGAAAACCTATACCAATACAGCCGGTCATCGAGTTCGCCCCCCCCAGTCGTGGAACTAGTCTTATTTCGCCGCGAAATGCCGAAGAAAAACATTTCACGACGAAATGTACGCGACTGGGATTCGAACCCGGGACCTCCCGGTCCGCTGGTTTAGTGGCGAGCACGCTAACCACTAGACCATCGCACCAGTCTAAACAATATAATATTTTTCAATAAAAAAATTACTGAAAGGTCTTCAAGATGTGTTCTTTAAGATGGTATATTAACCGATTTAAAAAGTTTTGTAGTTTTCTTTTAAAAAAATCATGAAAAAGGCCTTTTTTTACGCTACAAGTGGGGGTAACGCCTTAAACAAAAGTCTCGTAGTATATAGATTTCAGGAAAAAGACTATTGTCCCTGAGTTGTCTCCGTATGGGCACAAAGAAATTTTTCAAAAATTCGCTTCGAATCTCGAAAACCGCGTGACTTACTCTCGTTCATGCAAGACTTGTAATACGTCGCGACTAGTCTGAAAGCTTCGGGCTCGTTGGGTTCGATCTTGGCCTCGACGATTTTTTTCA